>CM062627.1:55709201-55778334 GCA_025617555.3 Puccinia polysora | reverse complement strand
TACCCCCAACACAATCTGTTGTTACCAATGCCCTGTGGGAATCAGCCTCCAGGGCCCTGGTGGGGGGATTTGACCTTGCCCTCCAGGGAATTGAAAGAAAGGAGGGGGGGGTGGAATGTCTGCCGGTTACACCCCCCCATTTGAGGATGAGACCAGACCCAGGTGATTCCTGGTTCCCACCAATTTTTATTGTTTTTTTTTTTTTTTGATTTTTTATTCTTTTATTTATTTTTGGCCTTTTCTTACTTTTTTTTATTCTTGGCCAATGATGGTTTGTAGCTGTGTGGAAGGCTACACGACTACCTCAATTGAGTTGTGTAAAGGCCACACAACTCAACATGACTCAATTGAGTTGTGTAGAGGCCACACAACTCAACATGAGTTGAGTAAACAACTCAAATGGGTTGTGAATTTAACATGAACCTAGTTTTATTTAATAATGAAGTTGAAGGATGGCAAAGCTTTTTTTCTCTGTGGGGGAAGTTAGGGCCTCTAAAGACAAGGAGGAGGCAGAGGTCAATGATGCATAACTCAGATTAAGGGCCAAATCACTGATTCTTCTGTTAGTATTCCTAGTTTTGGTTGCTTAATTTATGACTTGTATAGAATTTTTCTTGGAAGACCATGAGGATGTGCTCAAGTATATGTAAAATAACACCTTCCATATCAAAGAGACATTTGTAACGGCTTGGAATTGCAAAAACCTGACTTTGGAAATAAAAACACGTCTAGGGTAAAAGGGGCCCATGCTAATCTCAAAAAATTCCTTGCTCATTCTTTGGGAAAAATGTTGGATGTTTGGAAAAAACTAGACAGAAAAGTTTCAAATCAACTCAAATCCGTTCAGGCTTCCCTTTACAACTCTAAAATAAATTTAGGAATAGTTCTTCCCACTGAACTGCTACCTTTGGGATAAAAGTTGTCTTTGGAGGCAATTAAAATTGTTGTGGAAAAATTTGAGAAATTAAAGCAGAACCATGATGGGCAAGTGTGCACCAAGTCATACTTCAAGACTATGAGTTTGCCCTGTTTGCACCATATAGGCAACCTAATGGCGTTCAGAGGATCCTTTTGCCTGAGGATGTTGATCCTCAGTTGAGGTTGGATTATGACGCTTGCAGTTCTATTTCTGTAAGTTGGTTTAAGTTGGATTTTTGTATTTTTCAAATAAATTTGTTATTAATGCTTTTTGATGAATTATTCCTACTTTAATAATGTTTGATCCTTTTGAATTTTGGAAGTTCAATGTTGATGAAATGCTCAAAAATTCTCAGTTAAATGATAATCTCAATGCAATTATCTTGGGATATCCTGAACAAGATCACCGCAAGCTGTTGAAGTACTTGATTCAGAAGACCACAAATTATCAATCAAAGCCAAGACTTGAACCTCAAGTCTTCAGATCTATTAGAGGCTTCCAAAAATTGAAATATACCCGCAGAGATCCTTCTTTATTTTAAAATTCTGAAAAGGAGATTAAGTGGAAAAATGAAATCAGAGAGGCACCAAATAAAAAAAGACAAAAGTTTGTAAGTCTTTTCTTTTTTGAAATGTGAATTTTTTTGGTTTAATTAACTTATGATGATATGATGAAAATCTTTATTCAAAGTCTGCAGGATCATAATCTGAATTTCATAGTTCAGAGGAAGACACTGAAAGTGAATTAGCTTTGCTTCATTTGGACTTGGAATCCTCTTCAGAGGAAGAACACGTGCAGGAAGGGTCAACCAGAAGCTCATCTTTGGTGAGTGTTGATGTGATTAATCAATGTTATTGGAATTTTAGCTGAGTGAGTATTGATTATAGGAACCCAAAGTGAAATACCTGAGTCAAATACCTAAGAAATTACATAATTTCTGGGGTGAGTTTTGGGATCAGATTGGTGATGGAAATTAAGGATTTAAAGTAATTGCTAAATTGTTTGGGTATGATGAAGACAGTTGGTATAAAGTGAGAAATGAAATAATTTAAAAATTGGAGAGACAAAAAGCATGCTAAATGAAGATGCTTGGTGGGGCCAAAGAAGTAGAAAATATTAAAAAAAGACTTAATGTTGAAGGAATCAATGAAAAGATTCCCTCTTCAAAATGGCTGGCTAAGTTAGATATGGGCCAAATAATGGCAGACACATATGCCAGACCTATATGTTTCATTTCATTGGAGTCATGTTGTACATAGACTCCAATGAAAAAAGTTTTTACAGATCAATCAGAGCATATTTATACTTCCTTTGTAAAAATACTTGAGGGATAAATGATTCCAATCCCGCCCATTGTAGCAAAACCCTCTGCTTTGATTTCAAAGAAAGCTTCTGGTTGGGTTGATCATCTCAAAGATCAACTGCTCGTGTATTCTAGATTATATAATTCAATTATAGAATTCATATTTCATTATTTGGGTTTGGGTTCTGATGCTGATCTTGTAGTTCTATTAATATAAAGGGTTATCACATTTTGAACATCATTATTTTGAGTTTTTTGAGTTAAAATCATCATGTTGAGTGTTTCAAATGGTTTTATTGCAAATTCAGTTCAACATGTGTTGGGATGATACCATCATAAGGATTATTTTCACTTCTTTTGATGGGATATCTTAATAAAACTTTAACTTTTTCTTGGTGTTTTTGATTTAGGGTTAGTCAAGTTGAACTTGTATTTTTTGGAAATTATACTTTAGGGCTGCTCCATAGAATCTTTCATTTTTTATTTGATTTTTGGTGTTTTTACTTTAGGGCTAGTCAAGTTGAACTTGTATTTTTTGATTTTTTCTATTTGTTAATTTTTTTCAATTTTGATCAAAAAATCAACTGGTTTTTGATTTTAAAATCAACTGATTTTTGATGTTGAAATCAACTTGTTTTTGATGTTGGAATCAACTGGTTTTAAATATTGTGGTTGTCTTTTTACTTATTTTTACTTATTTTTACTTATTTTTTACTTATTTTTACTTATTTTTACTTATTTTTACTTATTTTTACTTATTTTTACTTATTTTTACTTATTTTTACTTATTTTTACTTATTTTTACTTATTTTTACTTATTTTTACTTATTTTTACTTATTTTTACTTATTTTTACTTATTTTTACTTATTTTTACTTATTTTTACTTATTTTTACTTATTTTTACTTATTTTTACTTATTTTTACTTATTTTTACTTATTTTTACTTATTTTTACTTATTTTTACTTATTTTTACTTATTTTTACTTATTTTTACTTATTTTTACTTATTTTTACTTATTTTTACTTATTTTTACTTATTTTTACTTATTTTTACTTATTTTTACTTATTTTTACTTATTTTTACTTATTTTTACTTATTTTTACTTATTTTTACTTATTTTTACTTATTTTTACTTATTTTTACTTATTTTTACTTATTTTTACTTATTTTTACTTATTTTTACTTATTTTTACTTATTTTTACTTATTTTTACTTATTTTTACTTATTTTTACTTATTTTTACTTATTTTTACTTATTTTTTACTTATTTTTACTTATTTTTACTTATTTTTACTTATTTTTACTTATTTTTACTTATTTTTACTTATTTTTACTTATTTTTACTTATTTTTACTTATTTTTACTTATTTTTACTTATTTTTACTTATTTTTACTTATTTTTACTTATTTTTACTTATTTTTACTTATTTTTACTTATTTTTACTTATTTTTACTTATTTTTACTTATTTTTACTTATTTTTACTTATTTTTACTTATTTTTTACTTATTTTTACTTATTTTTACTTATTTTTACTTATTTTTACTTATTTTTACTTATTTTTACTTATTTTTACTTATTTTTACTTATTTTTACTTATTTTTACTTATTTTTACTTATTTTTACTTATTTTTACTTATTTTTACTTATTTTTTACTTATTTTTACTTATTTTTACTTATTTTTACTTATTTTTACTTATTTTTACTTATTTTTACTTATTTTTACTTATTTTTACTTATTTTTACTTATTTTTACTTATTTTTACTTATTTTTACTTATTTTTACTTATTTTTACTTATTTTTACTTATTTTTACTTATTTTTACTTATTTTTACTTATTTTACTATTTTACTTATTTTTACTTATTTTTACTTATTTTTACTTATTTTTACTTATTTTTACTTATTTTTACTTATTTTTACTTATTTTTACTTATTTTTACTTATTTTTACTTATTTTTTACTTATTTTTACTTATTTTTACTTATTTTTACTTATTTTTACTTATTTTTACTTATTTTTACTTATTTTTACTTATTTTTACTTATTTTACTTATTTTTACTTATTTTTACTTATTTTTACTTATTTTTACTTATTTTTACTTATTTTTACTTTATTTTTACTTATTTTTACTTATTTTTACTTATTTTACTTATTTTACTTATTTTTACTTATTTTTACTTATTTTTACTTATTTTTACTTATTTTTACTTATTTTTACTTATTTTTACTTATTTTTACTTATTTTTACTTATTTTTACTTATTTTTACTTATTTTTACTTATTTTTACTTATTTTTACTTATTTTTACTTATTTTTACTTATTTTTACTTATTTTTACTTATTTTTACTATTTTTACTTATTTTACTTATTTTTACTTATTTTTACTTATTTTACTTATTTTTACTTATTTTTACTTATTTTACTTATTTTTACTTATTTTTACTTATTTTTACTTATTTTTACTTATTTTTACTTATTTTTACTTATTTTTACTTATTTTTACTTATTTTTACTTATTTTTACTTATTTTTACTTATTTTTACTTATTTTTACTTATTTTTACTTATTTTTACTTATTTTTACTTATTTTTACTTATTTTTACTTATTTTTACTTATTTTTACTTATTTTTACTTATTTTTACTTATTTTTACTTATTTTTACTTATTTTTACTTATTTTTACTTATTTTTACTTATTTTTACTTATTTTTACTTATTTTTACTTATTTTTTACTTATTTTCAATTATTTTCAATTATTTTTCAAATATTTTTTATTTTTTTAACCAAAAAATCAACATTTTTTAATTTTTTTGTTGATTTATGTTTTTTCTGTATTGTTATTTAGTTTTTAGTTTTTTTTTATTTTATTTAATTATTTTTTTGGCCCACAACACTTGTAGTTGTGTGTGGTGCCACAAAAAACCAAGCCGCCATCTGGGGGCTAAACAACTGCAGTCAAGTTGTGTGGAGGCTACACTACATGATCAGAGTTGTGTAGCATGCCACAGGGCCCATTTGAGTCTTCAATTCAACATTTTCCTTCAAATGGGGTAAATTTAACTCAGATTATAGGCATATATCAAATTATTTTATTTTATTTTATTTTTGTGGTAAGGTATTTAAACCTCACTGTAAATTTCAATTCTTATTGAAAGAAATCAATTTTTTGAATTGTATGTTTTGATTTTTGTACTCAAAAAATATTTTGTGGAGTTATTTCAAAATAATTAAATTCTCCTTGTGAAATAAATGTATGTAACCTTTTTTCTATTATTTTTTATAGTTGATACAAAGTTTTTCAAATTTGATTACAAACCTTGAACTTTCTTCAAACATGTACGTCTTATAAATTTTTCATGATGATTTATGTAATGGATGGTATTTTTGTATTAATATTTCAATATATTTGAAATTTTTTAGAATTTGATAGGTACATGTAGCATTTTTTGGTGTGTTTTATATGTTTGGTACAAAGTTATTTTTTTTACACCAAAAAGTTTCTACCTTAAGTAAATAAAATGAATTTTTGTCATTTTTCTCATTTTTATGACATTGGATGAAGCTTATTTTCAAATCCAAGTTCAGATTTTGATTTCTTGCAAAAAGATGATATTTATAGCCTTTTTAAATATTGAATTAACCAAATTGGTGTCCATCATTGAATTCTCCAAAAGTTTCTATCCCAGGCAGACCCCACAGGGGGTCTGGAGGACTCAATTTCTCCCCCAGGTTCTCAGTTAATTTTTACAGGCTTTTGGGGGCCCAAGGGGCCATCAAATGGGGTGTTCTCCCACCCCAGGCACTCTTTTAAGCCTTAAAAAGGCTTCAAGCCTTCCTGGAATAGTAAAGAAGGCCAGTTGGCATGATAATAGGAAAAAAAGTGCTGAAATCACACCAATGACGCCAGTTGGTGTTTAACAATTATTTTGATACAATCAAAACTTTGGCTGGCATTTGGTAATTTATTTTTAATTATTATAGTGTTGGCACCAATTCAAAATAATACAGGAAATGCAAGACCCCCCTTGAAAATTAGTCAAAAAAACCATGCTTTGGAGCAACAGGAATGGTGATCCCAAGGATGAGAATCAAGTTTGAAAAAGGCTTTCCTAAATTTGAGGAAAGCTATTTATACCACATCTTATGAGGCTGAAGAAATCCTCTTTCCTCATTGCTGTATTATGGTACTTTTATATAATTTAAATTTAATTTGAAAAATTTCAATAAACTATTCAAACTAAAATCCAAGCCATGTGTGCTATCAATTAATTGCTGTCTGTTGTCTTACAAGATATTTCATTTTCTATAATAAAAATTCCTGCCATAAAAATAATAGTTCCATCTTTATAAATTAGGATGTTGAATTTTGAAGATGTTCAATCAAAACAGCTCAACAAGAAATTTAAAAATCTAAGAAGGGGTAACTTGAACTTCAGAATATCCTTAAGAGATAAGCTAGATATTTTTGAAGAATATGTAGAAGCAATAAAATGAGACTCTGGTGAACTTGAGTCTGTAATAGTGCGAATTCTAGCAGAAATAAGAAATCTAAATCAAGCTAAAATTAATCAAACAATTCATTTTCAACAAGTATTCAACACTTTAAAAAAAAATTCAAAATATCCAATCCATAATTTTGAACACTAACACTTCAAAAAAAAACTCACAAAACAACAGCATCAAATTGATTTCACATTAGAAATTCTTGGGGAATCCAAAAGAAACTCAGAAATTTTTCTACTTTTTCAAAGACAGAATCTCCAAATTATGGGAATCTTTTGCAAATTAAAATGCCAAATTCAACTGGATTGTACAAAATCTTTTCTCAATGGAGGCGTTTTGGGGGTTTCCTTCATATTTGCGCAATTGGTGCATTCCCACCTTGAAGCAGAATTCTTGAAGTGAAGTATTAGAGAAAATCAGAGCCTCTACTGATGATGGATATGTAATTCTGTATTTAAACTCAGCTCAGGCATTCCTCATCCAACTGGATTTTATCTTTGCAGACAGATAAATCAAGGATCTGGAAAAGAGTTCATTTTATGCTTGCAGAGAAGGAAATAGGAAAATAAATCAGTTAAAAACCTTTTTATATCTTTAGTTTATGTTTTAGATTTATAAGAATTCACTTTTTGTGATATTTAAAAACAATCCTTCAACCAGAAGCTTTTGGGGATTTTGGTTATGCAAAAATACTTTTCCCAAGCCATTAATCTTAATTAAAAACAACAACTGGCAGAAGGAGCAACCTCTTCTTTGAATAACCAAACCTGAATGAGACCCAACTCACTTCAGATTTGAAACAGTTCTTCTCCAGAAAAAGTAGGACAGCTACTGAACTAATGAGATTGATTACAGGTGAGAATGAGGACTGATAACAATTAAAACAAGTTGAGAACATTAGAATTACATGAAATTAAGGAAAAAAATGAAACAGAATACCAAAAGCATGCTCAGAAGAGATTGGCCAGAGAGTTATGATGAATGAAGTAGCTGAAGAGAATGAGGATGAAATTGAATACAAAAAAGGAAATAACTGGAGAAATTGAAAGTATCAGTTCATAATATCAAGGTAGAAGAATCACAGATAAAATAAGAAATATGATCAGGCACCAAAATAATTATTTTAGAGTTGATGAGAAAAATTATGAGTATAGAGAATGAGATAGAAAATAAAAATTAGTGGTAGAATGAAAGAAGGAAGTTTGGAAGTGGGGTTAGATTATTGAGTCAAAATTTCAGTCTTTAATTTTGAAGTTAAATTGAGTTTGAGGTTTCTAATTGGTTAGTGAACCAATTTGAAAAAATAAGATGAGAAGCTGGAAATTCTGAGAGGTTAATGAATTTGAATTCTTCACAGACATGAGTAAGTGTAAGTGAGAGAGATAACTAAGTCCTCAAAATCAACAAACAGTTAAAATATAAATCAAAACCAGTTAAAATGGAAATTAATGCAGTGCACAAAACTCTTGACATGAAATTTGGGTTGAAATTCATCATTTTTAGATCTTCCTGTGAGGCTAAAAAGTTTTTCTCAAATTTTCTAAAGCCATGGTATTCCACCCATTTTTGGGAGAACCACTCCCCATATGGAAACACCCTCATATAGGAAAATGTAGAGTTGTTCAAGTAGCATGGCACAAAAACTAGCCCTTCTCCAGTCCATCTTTCAGAAAAATTTGTGGTCACTGAAGAAATGGATCAGGATTATGTGGTGGAAACTCTGGTTCAAGACCTTGAGTTCTTAGGGGAGAAATTTACATATATTAAAACTTTGATTGCCCCAACAGGTTTGTCACAAAAAAAGTCATTCTTCTTTGATTCTCAATGGATGGAAAAGACTGAAGCTTCAATAATTGATTTAATCTGGTTCCTCTTCATCTTTTATTGATATTTTTTTTGTGAATCCTCACTTATTAACAACTCACCCATTACCATTTGCATGTGAATGCAGAGGATTTTATGGTTCAACCACAGAAATCATAACACTAGTTAGATTTTTGCTTAACATTTTTGTTTATTTTTCACTAAAATAGAAGCTGCCTATTTCATTTTATATTGGCCTTGGATTTTTAAACATAAGCCATGGGTGGGGGAAGTAGCAAAGAATTAACATAAGCAGAAAATTACACACCTCAAAACCAGATTCAAAGGCAATTCACTCTTTAGATTTGAGATTAATCCCATCTAAAATTACTCAATTCCCTAATGCATTTAATTTCCCATTTTCTACTCTAAAACCTCATCAACAAGACTTTGACATGAAAATTAAAGTAAAAGACAACAATACTCCCAAATTTTTGAGACCTTACCATTTTAATTACCCTAGTAACTGTTAAATCAATTGCTAGGGAAGTGCCAATTTCTCACAAACAGAATTTATTTATTGGTATTTGTGATTTCAAAGCAAGGATTGAAGATGCATGAAAGTAATCTAGAAACCATATTTGACTGGCCCATGCCTTCTTTTTTATGCTTTTTTTGTGGGGGCAGTATTGGAATGCATTTTAGGATTCTGCAACTTTTATCAAATTTAATACCTTCCTATTCTGAGAAATTGGTGGTTTTTAATAGGCCAATTTAAAATTTGAAACCCAAGATTTGCAAACAGGTGTGAATTTCCCTTCACAATCCATATGCATTATGAATGGCAACTCACAACTCCACAAGGAGCTGGCAAAGTTTCCCACAATTTGGGCTTCCCCCTGATATTTTCAAGCCCCAAATTGCAACTCAAAATATGTTTTGAATCCTCAATTTAAACCTATTTTGAGTTGCAATTGGGGGTTCAAAACTCCCAGGGGGATGCGCAAGCGCCATTTTTGCTGGCTCATTTGGGGAAAATGGGCAATTTGAGGGGGAATTGGGGTACCTAGGCACCCCTGGACCACATTTGAGTGGTTTCAACCCAAATTTGGGGATGTGGCATACTATGTGAAACTATTATTGGACCCAAAAAAGAAACTTTGGAATCAAAAACTGCCTATTGGCAAAACTGCATACACAAAAAACACATGCCAATTGGATAAATTTATTTTTCTCAACCCAAAAGTGATCAAACTTTTGAAGTTGTTGAATTGAAAATTGAATTGAATAATAAACTCAAGGTTTTTATTTGTTATGGGAAAAGTGGCAAGCCCAAGCCCCCCTGGTTTCAATTTGGCTACTTCAAGGGACTTAATTAAAATTTTTCTCAACAAAGCTTTGGTGGAATCTAGGTATTTGGGTAGGTAGTTGGAAAAGAAAACATTTGAAGCCCCAATTGCAACCTCATCTAGAGTTAAAATTGAGGAACAAGATGTTTCTTCACAACTGGGTTTCATATGTCATTTGACTGAGAAGGATTTGGCTTGATTAATACTAATGTAACAATGTGATGAGTAACTATGCAACTGAGAGGTGCCAGAACTGCTTGACCCTGAATCTAGGTATTTGGGTAGGGAGTTGGAAAAGAAAACATTGGAAGCCCCAATTGCATCCTCATCTAGGGTTAAAATTGAGGAAAAAGATGTTTTTTCTCAACTGGAATTGACCAAAGGTGTTGGGTCATGTTTCTTATGTCATTTGACTGAGAAGGATTTGGCTTGATTAATACTAACGTAACCATGTGATGAGTAACTATGTAACTGAGAGGTTCCAGAACCGCTTGACCCTGAATCTAGGTATTTTGGTAGGGAGTTGGAAAAGAAAACATTGGGAGCCCCAATTGCATCCTAATCTAGGGTTACAATTGAGGAACAAGATGTTTCTTCTCAACTGGAATTGACCAAAGGTGATGGGTCACGTTTCATATTTCATTTTACTGAGAAGTATTTGGCTTGATTCATACTAATTTAACCATGTGATGAGTAACTATTTAACTGAGAGGTGCAAGAACCGCTTGACCCTCCTCCTGTGAAAGCCTTTTCTATTAGGAAATAACCCAAGATTAATTGTAAAAAATGATCAGCCATGCATGGCTACGCATTGACAACTTTCAATTCAAGGAAATAAAAAGATGTGGATCTAGCAGGGGAAAGATTTTGGGTATATGAAGGGCCATGCCTCACCAAACGTCAAAGGCAAACTCACACAAGGAAAGTTTGGTGTCAACGAATGATCTGTGCAAGTCCAACAGTAGCAGATCCCACATGGCATTTCTCCATTATAAATGGTGTACACAATCATCAACCATCTGAAAACCCCTCAGTGCATCCTCAACTGGGGAGAATCTCTGTTCAAGCCTTGGATCAACTTAAAAAAGGCATGAAGGATGGGCTAAATGAAATTTAAATCAAAGTAAAATTGAGCAAGATTGATGGTGTCAGCTTGCTACTATGTACAGAGCAACCTGTCAAAGTAACAGAAGAAATATGATTAAAAAAATTAAATAAGAAAAGTAAAATTAACTAAAGAAGGATTGAGAAATCCTCAAATATTATTAAAGAAATGAATTCCTTACCCAAAATTAGGTAGGGTCACTCACTGGCCCCACCCTGGAAATCCAACTCCTTCTATTTTTAAATAATTAAATAAAAAAGGGACCATAAGCCACAAAACCAATATGGCATCTTTTGGCCATTTCAATATTTCACGTGTATTGTCACGTATAGGTTTTACAAATAAATTTCACTCAGAATTGGAGTGTTGTGTATATTTTAGGAGTTACACACGGAAATGTGTTATGTCACAATTCCCGCGCGCAGACCCACATCCTTACACAATCCTACATACCCGTAGATAAACATTCCTGCGTACAGAGGTCATGCGCGCAGCTAATTTTTCCATGCATGCAGCAGATCCTACCCCGTGTGCATCTGAATTGACTGATCCCTGCGCCTGGATCAGTAGTGACAAACCTGACAACCAGGTACCACTCAAGGTAGCTAAAACCTAGTTAGTGTTATCTGACATATGTGATAACCTGACTATTGCATTAGTAATATTCTAAAAACTATAAAAATTAGATAAAATTAATAAGAAACTAAGTTTAAGAATTTTTTAATAATAAAACAAATATTGAGGATTACCATGTAAATCACTTATCCTGATCTTCAAATGCCACAAAACAATACTAGAGGTCATAATAAAAATTATTAAAATTACCTATGTGCTCAGAAAATGATGAAAAATTAGTAAAAGTCCACATCTGTCCACTTTAAAACAATATTAATAGTAAAAATGAAGGATGAGTGCAGAATGATCACATTTACGCCATAACAGATTAACAGATTCTGTGGCTAAAATGGCACAGATATCCAGCAGATCTGATGTCAGCTGATTGACATCACCAAGCAGAAATGCTAATTTTTCCCTGACTGGCTTTCCAGCCTCAGCCCAAGAGCAGAACCCTCTCTACGCGCCCTGAGAAGCTTATATTACAACCCAAAAGGTATTTATACAGACCTCTTTGGACCTATTATTCCCCATCAGTTTGCCAGAAATTATTATTATCAATCAGACACCATGTCATTGTTAGTCAAGTGCTTATAAAGAGATAAGCAAGTGATTTATGACTTAGCCTTTAGTATTATTATTTATCTCTCAAAACCAACCAACCCATTGAAGTTTGTCAAGCAAATCTACCCCATCTGCTCTGAAACCCTTCCTATTATTGCAGGATTTTCGTGATAAAGTGCTCAGAGTGAGTGTTTCCCTTCCTGTCTTGGCCACTGTGCTGTCTTGCCTGGCCATATCAGTGGAATAAGCCCTTTATAAGGCACCCATCTTCATTCCAAGGTTCTTAAACTGCCTAAAGAGGACCCTTGAAGAGAGGTTGTTTGTCTGTAAAGACCCCCAGTAGTATAATACTTTGGCCCCTCTTTTATAACATATGGAAAACCCTTTGTAACCAAACCAATTAAACCTTGCACCAGCTCTTAACATATTCATTGTTTGAGCTTTTCACATGTTTATCATTGGAATACTATTATTATTATTATTCCAGTATCTTCTATCACTCTCTGTATCTAAAGGATGCAAGTTTCCTGGTATCAGAGAACTGACAGATGGTGGAGAATAAATTGATTATAGAACAATTTATAACACTAAGCAGAAGGTAAAGCATGCAGAAATGGATGGGAAAAGTGTTATTGAAGCTCTATTAGAAATGCTCCAGGAATCCCAGTGGATTTCAAGGTCAAAATTTGGTGGATAACGTCACTTAGAGGCCCCGTTCTTTGCTCATCCTGATTCTTTAGAACTTTTCAAAAAATACCATCATATTTCTTTTTTGGATTGTAATTATAAAAAAAAATAGGTACAAAATTTCTCCAACGCATTTTGTAGTAATGACATCCAACAGGAAGAAATTTACAAAGGATTTTGTTTTTATGAAAAAAGAAATGTATCAGTTCTACAGTCTGGAATTGAATGCATTAAAGGAGTTGGCTTATGATAACCAGAGGTTCCCCAAAGTCTTTGTAAAGGACCATTCAAAAGCTCTTATTTGTGCTATTGAAAATAGGTTCCCTGAGTCATCCAGCCAATTGTGCTCCTGGCACCTTTCTATAAATGATCAAGCAAATTGTAAAGTTTTCTTCAGTTTTCAAAATGAATGATGGCAAAGTTTTATGACTCTGTGGGAAAATTATGGGGCCTCTAAAACCAAGGTGGAGGCAGAAGTCAATCATGCAGAATCAGATTAGGTCAATTTATTTCTTCTTCTGTTTGTAAATGCTGGGAATGCTTATTTTGAAATTGTATACATTGTTTCTTGAAAGACCACAATAAGGCTTATCAAAGTTAAGCAAACCTGCTGTAAGACTCCAAACGGTGCTAGGCCTTGGCAGTTCTGTGGAGGGGAAAGGTGCTGTTTAGGCTTCCCTCCTGAGTGTTACAAAAATATTTAAATGTAACCAAGATCAAAGTCCTGAACCTGGTAAACCACGGAACCACATGTAAGAGGATAAAGATGATAGTAGTTGGTAGCTGGGGAAACAACACTATCTGAGGCAAGATGATGCCGGGGAGAACTTGAATAGAAGGAGTCAAGGATTGTTCAGAGTTCAACAGGACAAGGCAATTGTAAGTAACAATGCCCACAAGATAATAGCTCTGGTTGTCAGAAGAAGCTTAGGAAAGATCAACTCAATCCCAAACAACCTCCAGGTTCTCAATGGACCTGCCCAAATCTCCACAATCAAGCGCTTGAAGGGTACCAGATAACTGTGGGTGTCTGCACAAGACAAAGCTAATTGTTTGAAGAAGCTCTAGAAGCAAAAAGAATAACTGATTCAAACAAGGATAACCCAACACTTCTCAAGGGACTCAAGATTAGTGTGGTGGAATTCAACTTCAAAAGAAATGAAGGGAGGTTTAACACTGCAGGTTTTAAGCTTAATAAAACCTCTTCAGTCAAATGTGACTGGTTCCAGAAAGATAATCAAAGGATGATCAGGACCAGTATGGTCGGATAAAGGGATCAGGAGTGGTGTAACACACTCAAGAATTCAATAATTCAAATTCTTCTTCAACAAGGAAAGCTATTGGTTGGTGATAAAGATCAAGGATCAGGGTTTTGAGTATGGAGGCTCAAAGATCAAGGGGCAATCATAGATATACCCAGAATTTAATCTCAGATAAAGGGGAATGAGAACCCACGGATAATAAATTTCAAGATAACAGTCATGATGATTCTCTCTGATAGGATGCCATATATGATTTCCCTCCCAGAAGGCAGGGGAGAGCCCCTCCTTATATGGGCAGGAGGCCCTGTTAGACTAGGTACAACTGATTCTACAAATAGAGCGGAATTTGTTTTTTTTTGATTTCAGATGATCAGAAAAATTGCTCATGCGGTGTGGTGCCCCATCCTGGACACCCTGGCCAGTGCGGAGATTTTAATTTTTTTGATGATTTTTCCTTATTATCATTCATAGGTATCATTATCAAAAAAAAAAAAATCTTTGATCTGGAATAGGCTTCCATTTGGTTCTCAGCTCCCCTACCCTCCTCCTCCCACCATTCTTGCGATCATCTCAACCCAATCCAACAACAATCCTACTCCCCCGCCAGGGATCAATACTTGACCCTCAGACGGGTCTCAATCAATCTCATAAATCAAGCCATCGCCCTCTTGTCCGATTTCATCACCACCAATGAATTGCTCATGACGATATCCAATTTGGTCCCTGGAAGTACTGTTGGGAAACATCTAAGGCATCTACACAACCATTTTAGACTATTATTTGAATCCCGCCTGGCAGATCAACCACCTCAAAATGGGGAGCGTAAGGTTTTGAACTATGACTCCCGACGGAGGAATGTTCTGATGGAGATGGAAGAATACCCATCAAAGACTACAACGAGTAAGAGTACCATTCATCCTCATAGCAAGAACCAACAAGTTGATAGGCTATCTGCGGCCCATGATCCTCATCAGCTTTGAGACCATCAAGCCCCCACTTCATCAATTGACTCATCCAACTCATTCTGACCCATCATCATCAACCCCAAAGAATCATCAACAACAACAATGAAAATGACAATGACAATGATAATGACCACCACCCCCATCACCCTCCCGCTACAACAGTTGTCTACCTCATTTGGCCATCTCAAGCGGCTGTCCATTGATCCTTTCCACCTCTATCTCACCGGTCTCCCGCGCGGCTTGTCCGTTGCCCGCGCGGGTCTCTTACGTTTCCGGTGCCCATTGGACACCTTCCGGCGGTCATCCGCGGCCTTGGAAGTTGCCCATGCCCGTCGGAATGCCCGCAGGCGTCCATCTTTGTTTTTTTTCTCTGAATGCTTGTTTGTTTATTTTTTTTTCTTTTGTTTTCTCATGACAATGATCCGTAAAAAAAAAAAAAAAATCCGCTCCCATTTGTAAATCTTTCTTGTAAATAGTCCACAGGCCTCTGGTCTATAAAAGGAGGGGCTCTCCCCTGCTTTTTTAGGATATCATCATATCATCATAGAATATCAATCCAGGGAGTGTGTGCTTGTGCCCCCCCCATTATTGTAAAATTGAAACCTGATCCTTATCCTGGGTATATATCTGATTGCCCCCTGATCCATTCTTGACCCTTAGTCTTTTCCCCTCTGTGGCCTGATCCTTATCACCAACCAATAGCCTTTCTGGTTGAAGAAAAATTCTGTCTGTTGGAATTTTTGAGTGTTTTATACCACTCCTTGATCCCTTTCTCTGACCATACTGGTCCTGATCCTTGATCATCTTTCTGGAGCCAGTCACAATTGATTGAAGACTTCTTATTAAGCTTGAGATGGGGAGTGTTATACCTCTCCTTATCTTCTTTGGAGTTGCATTCTGCCAGCCTACTCTTGAGTCCCTTGAGAAGTGTTGAGGTTATCCTTGCTTCAAATCAGTAACGGTTTGCTTTTAGAGCTTCTTAACATCGTGCTTTGTCTTGTACAGCCACCCTCAGTTATCTGGTACCCTTCAAGTGCTTGATTGCGGAGAGTTGGGCAGGTTCATTGAGAACCTGGAGGTTGCTTGGGTTTGAGTTGATCATCCCCAATCTTCTGCTGAAGACCAGAGTTATTAGCTTGTGGGCTTTGTTTACATACAACAGCTTTTGTTCTTTGAACTCTAAAGCAGACTTCAACTTCTTTTGTTCAAGTTTTTCCCTGCATAATTTTGTCTCAGATAGTGCTGTTCCATTGCTACCAAACTATTATCATCTTCATCCTCTACTACTTGATTCCTCATTTACCAGGTTCTGTACCTTGATCTTGGTTACATCTAAATATTTTTGTAACACTCAGGAGGGCAGCCTAAAACAGCACCTCTTTACTCCACAGAACTGCCACGGCCTAGCACTGTTTGGAGTCTTACATTTGGTACCCCGGGCCAGGATTGAACCAGCAACCTTGGGATTTACAGTCCCAACAACTTGAAGAATCAACTCCGAAATCCAATCCAATTTTTTCTTTTCTTTCTTTTTCTGTTTGTTCTTTTTTCAGATCTGATCCGTGGAGGCAACTTGGTACAGAAGTAAGTCCTCCCAATTGTGCACCATCTGGGCAAGATCCTTGTCCTTTTTGTGAAACTCTACTCTTGCCACACTTGTGAGCCACCTTGGAACTCTGCTGGTTTGGATCTATTAGGAACCCCTCAACATGGAATCTGCTGGATCCTCTTCATCTGTTTGGGCCAAGATGGTCAAAATCAAACCTCATAACAAAAACTTAGGCTTCAATGGGACCAATGTCAAACAATTCCTGGACTCCTATGAGATGGCTGCTGAAGTGGATGGTGCCAGTGAATATGATATAGCTTATCAGTTATGATTTTTTATCTCTTCTGACAAAGTTATGGAGGTTATTGAATCGTTTTAGGAATTCAAAACTCATAACTGGAGGCTCCTGAAGGAGGCCATGTTGGCCTATTGGGGAAAAATAGATGTAGCCAGATTTACTTTGCAAGACTTTGACGCCCTGGTTTCTCAATGGATTGCCAATGGTGGTATCTGCTAAGCCTCTGAGTATCAAGCTTTCAGAAAATCTTGGGACCCTATCCAGTCCTATCTTATCCAGAACAACCACATTGATACGTTGGACAAAATTTGAGTGTGATTTTTTCAGTCTTTCTCTCCAGGAGTTCAGGAAAGAATTAAGGATGAATTGGTGAAATCTGGATCCATGATCATGACAAGAGATAATTGGTTCAAGCTCCCTGCTTTCATGGTTCTTAGGAATACTGTGGATAAATTGATGAAAGGTCAAACAGCTCTCACCTTTGAAAAACCTAAAATCACTGAACCAGTCCTTGCCCCCTCTTTTCAAGCATCTAACAAAATCATGAATAAGATGGAAGCCAATCGCAGGCCTAAACCAAATACTCAGACCCACCGGGAGACACCTGCTATAGATGAGATCACTAAATTACTTCAGGCATTTGAGAATAAAATAGATCAGAAAATATCTTCTTTAGCCACTCCTAAACCTGCTAATTCTGTTCCTAAATCTACTATAGTCTGTTATTATTGCCATAGGGAAGGCCATGGTACTGGTAGATGTCCTGAAATCCAGAAGGACAAGGAGGAGAAGTTAGTAGAGCAGAAGGGAAATAATTTCTTCCTTCCTAATGGTGCTTTGATCCCTTTTGATTCATCTTGTCCAATCCGTCATGTGGTGGCCTCATACCAACCACCAACTCCCAAGAAGGCATCCTTGGTCTCTGTGTGGATTTTCAATCATCCTGTGGAACTCTGCAACCTTGGCATCCTCCAGCTATCACTTCTTCCAGCTTCCCCGGCACCTATCAATCTTATCCAGCTAGGAAACCCCATGAGGAACCAAAACCTCATAATTCTCCTCCTGTTCCATCCTCAATCCTGCAAAAACCCGTTAAACATCAATCTTCACCTGAGCCTCCTTCCTCTGATGTGGAAGAAATGGAAGTAGAAAGGGAACCACTTATGGAAAGGTTCCAGGACAACTCTGATCTTCCCCCTCTTCAACCTGTCCAACCCTCAGATCCTCTTCCATCACCTATTTCACCTTATCTTCCTCCCTCCACCCAGCCCAAAGTTTGATTTGAGAGAGGTATCTCCAAGGACTACCCTAATGCTGTGGAAGGAGTATTAAAGAAAATTTCTGATATTAAAATCCCTGATCAATCTGTGGCTGAACTCCTGTTGATCTCTCCATCTTTGGCTGAAGGGATGAAGAAATGGGTTTCTCATTGATGTGTGGAGATTGGTCCGGACAAATTGAAGATCTCCTCTGGTACTCTGATAGAGGATTCTGGCAGAACAGATCCCTCTTCAGATACCAACCTGTATTCCTGTCCTCTTGGCTTTCTCCCATGTTATCTTGGTGATTCAACTAAAACTGTTTCTCTCCTTGTGGATTTGGGTTCTCAGCTCAACTTGATTTTGGACTCCATGGCCTGCAAGCTTAAACTTAGCCCAAGGGTCAGTTTCAATTCTGCTGTGTATGGAATAGGGAACCAGTCCTGTGAGCTGGTTGGTATTGCTGAGGATATCCCTGTTTGAATTGGTCAAAATATTTTGGCACCTGTCACTTCTGGATCACTCGTCTGGATGGTCCCATGATCTTGGGAAGGCCTTTTTTAATGGACTTTGGTGCTACCCTGATTTTTTCTGATCAAGTTGGGGAGAGAATTCTCCTCCCTGATTCTGATGGCAGAAAGATTGAAGTTCCTCTTTGTTCTCTGGATTCTGGTTGTTGGGAAAGAGACTTCCCTGGTCATCCTCCCAAAGCTGTCCTGAAAGGAAAGCAGAAAGAAAACTCTCATTCCTCTCATCCTCATTTTTTAGCAGAATAGTTGGCCCTACTGATAGTTGTAGTTCTTCTCAGCCTCAGACTTCAACTCATGGACCAACTCTCACCTCAGAGGCATATCTTTCTTTTTCCTCATCATTTCCTTCTCATCCAAATAAGATCAAAAATCAAACACATAAAAAATCCAAAAAATCCAAAAATATTTCTTCTCTGTCTGGATCTGTTGTATCTTCTTTTCCTTTGTCTTTTCAGTCTGATCACTCATCCTCTATTCCGGTTTTGAATCTCCACAATGAGTCTAAAATAGATCTTGATCTCAATTCTTTTCTTGGTGGCTTTGGTATGAAGGAGTATGGTCTTAGGTGGAGGCAATTTGGGGTAGAAGCACCTTTCAAGGACGCAGCAGAACATCAAACTTGGAAGATGTTGGAATATGGCCTCAGTTTTTGTAGTCAGTTCTCACTGGTCAATGCTTGGAGGAAGCAAGGATTCCTCTCCTTTGCCACCAAGTACAAACCAGTCGCAAAGAAGGTCCAGCCAGTCAACCAACCAATGCCTCTCAACCTCAATCCTCCCCTTATGCGTCCTCCTCTATCCCGCAATCCTTACTGTGGTCTATCCCAATCCCTCACTGGCCCATTCATTCCCTCAGGTTGGGTCACTGAAGAACTTCTGAAAGTGGTCAACTTTGGTCCAGATGGATGGCTTCTTCCTGATGAGTTAAATTTGATCAAAAATATCTTGTCTCTAAGGGAAAAATCTATTGCATTCTGTGAAGAAGAGAGAGATCTCTTGAAAGAATCCTATGGTCTCCCTTACATCATCCCTGTAGTTGAACATGATCCCTGGAAAAAGAAGAAGATCCCAATCCCTGCTGCTAAAGTTGAAAAATTCATCAAATTGGTCCGCAAACAAGTCTGAACCGGTTTATAGGAACCATTGATTTCTAGCTATTCCAGTCCTGTTTTCTGTGTTCTAAAGAGTAATGGTAAACTTAGAGTAGTTCATGATCTCCAACCTCTTAATAAAGTTAATATTAAAGACTCTGGCCTGCCTCCTGCCACTGAAGAATTTGTTGAATCCTTCTCTGGGAGAGCTTGCTATGGTCTAGGTGACATTATGGGTGGCTATGACAAACAATCCTTGCATCCTATTTCTCGTACCCTCACTACTTTCAATACTCACCTTGGTCAATTTCAGCTGACTCGATTGCCTCAAGGTGCCACCAACTTGGTTGCAGTCTATCAGGCTCAGATGATGTGGATCCTCCAGGACGTAATCCCGGATCATGCGGGTATCTTTATTGATGATGGTGGGATTAAAGGTCCAGTTTCTGACTATGATAATGAGATCTTACCTTGGCACTCATGAATCCAACAATTTATCTGGGATTATGCTACTATCTTGGAAAGAATTTTGTTTTGAATTGAGGAATCTGGCCTTACTGTCTCTGGATCAAAACTTGCGGCCTGTGTCCCTGCCTTGGAAATTGTTGGTCATATAGTCTGCAAGGAAGGAAGAAGGATGGCACCCTCTAAAGTCAACAAAATCATCTCCTGGCCTACTCCAATAAATCCAACGGAAGTTAGAGGTTTCCTAGGTGTTGTAACTTATGTCAGGATCTTCATTCCTGCATTACCCAAAATCTGTATTCCCTTGCGTTGCTTAACCAGGAAGGATGCTGAATGGATTTGTACCCAAGATTGCAAACAATCATTTCAGTTTCTCAAAACAATTGTTGGGAAAGACATTGTTTTGAAAAAGATCACTTATGGACCCGGAGCTGGCAAGATTAAGCTGGAAGTGGACTCTAGTTATCAATCTGTTGGGGCTGTCCTTACCCAGGAAGATGAAAATGGTTTGGATCTTCCTGCTCTGTATGAATCTCTTCTTTTCTCAGATGTGGAATCCAGGTACTCCCAGCCAAAACTGGAACTTTGCGGTGTGGCCCAAATGTTGAAGAAGCTCCAGACTGTCCTTTGGGGTCAACACTTCAAGTTACAAGTCAATGCACAATCCATCATTGAAATGATCAATGCCCCCAGCCTTCCAAATGCTTCAATGACTCGTTGGGTGGCTTTCATCCAGTTGTTCTCTTTTGATATTTTTCACAGGCCCTGGAAAATCTTTCACCATGCCTGATGGTTTATCTTGACGCCCTCTTGGAGATGATGAATCAGATGTTGGAATAGATTTTGATGAGGAAGAACCCTTGGTCCGCCCTGTTTTTGCTTTCTCCTCCCAAGATTACTCTGGTTTCCAGCAAGGTTTCTGGCTTAAGTTAGAGCAGTACCTTTTGACTCTCCAGAGACCCCCTGATATCTCAGCTAAAGATTTTCAATCTCTCAAGAGGAAGTCCTCCAACTTCCTTTTTCAAGGCACCAGGCTTATGAAAAGAGGGAATCCTTGCGCCCTTATTGTGGTCACTTTCCCTTCTAAACAAGATTTGATCCTGGAAAGTCTCCATCAAGGCCTTGGTCATCGTGGGGAAACTGAAACTTATCAACAAATATCCAAACAATTTTGGTGGCCATCTCTGAAGAAATCAGTCTCTCAATGGTGCAGGAGTTGTGAAGTATTCCAGAAATGTGATCTTAGGCGCCCGGCCAAAATTTGCTACCCCACTTGGGAGTCCACTGTCTTTGGGAGGATTGCTATGGATGTGGTTCACATTAAGGCTGGCGGAGCTAAGTACCTCATTGTGGCTAGAGATGATTTTTCTGGATGGGTTGAAGCAAAGTTTCTTAAGAACCTCAGCTCTGAATCAGTAGCAGCTTTCCTTTATGAGACTTGGACAATGCGTTATGGCTTGGCACAATCTTATTTGACTGATGGAGGCTCCGAGTTTGGTGGTAAACTGGCTGATATGATCCAATCACTTCCTGGTCAACATAGGGTGACCACTCCTTATTATCCTGAAGGCCAAGGCATGGTAGAAAGAGGCCATGCCCCTTTGAAGGCTGCTCTTGTCAAACTGGCTGGTGAAAGTGGCAAGAATTGTCGCAAGTTCCTCCCCCTGATCCTCTTCTCTGATCAAATTTCAACAAAACAAACCACTGGCTATTCACCTTACAAAATCATTTTTGGTCAAAGGGCTGTCCTTCCTCTGGATCTGGAAATGGAATCTTTCTTAGGTATTTCTTGGGAAAGGGTTTCTTCCACCACTGATCTATTAGTTTCCAGATCCAAGCAGCTGGAAAGGAGTGAAGATATCCATAGTGAAGCTTATCAGAAAATGATGGAGTCTAGGGGAAAATCAGTTCAGTATTGGGAAGACAAGCATTCAAAGCAAATCAGGGATCCCTTGAACCCTGGGGATCTAGTCTTAGCTTATAATTGTTCCTTGGAGACTCAGTGGGGAAAGCTTTTCTCTAACTGTTGGAATGGTCCTTACCAAGTGATCCGTCAAGTTAGAGGTGGATCATATGTTTTGGAGGAACTGGATGGTACTCAGATGGCCAGAAGGTTCTCTGCTGATCAGGTCAAGAAATTTCATTCTTGTGGAGGCAACTTGGTACAGAAGTAAGTCCTCCCAATTGTGCACCATCTGGGCAAGATCCTTGTTTTTTTGCCAAACTCTACTTCATACCACGCATGTGAGCACCTGGGACGCCTTCTTCATTTTATCTCAGCCACTTCTAGGATTTTTTGGACGGATTGACATATTCTTTTTCAACCACTCTCAAGATCAAAATGGCCATTCTTTGGTTTCAATCATCTTTCTTTCCTTTCTTTTTTTTATGGCATCAAACTCAGGAGCAGACTAGGGACAGTCTGTAAGTTGCGGAGAGATGTAATGCTCCATCCTGGACACCCTGGCCAGTGCGGAGATTTTAATTTTTTCATGATTTTTCCTTATCATCATTCATAGGTATCATTATCAAAAAAAAAAAAAAAAAAATCTTTGATCTTGAATAGGCTTCCATTTGTTTCTCAGCTCCCCTACCCTCCTCCTCCCACCATCCTTGCGATCATCTCAACCCAATCCAAAAACAATCCTACTCCCCCGTCAGGGATCAATACTTGACCCTCAGACGGGTCTCAATCAATCTCATCAATCAAGCCATTGCCCTCTTGTCCGATTTCATCACCACCAATGAATTGCTCACGACGGTATCCGATTTGGTCCCTGGAAGTGCTGTTGGGAAACATCTAAGGCATCTACACAACCATTTTAGACTATTATTTGAGTCCAGCCTGGCAGATCAACAACCTCACAATGGGGAGCGTAAGGTTTTGAACTATGACTCCCAACGGAGGAATGTTCTGATGGAGATGGAAGAATACCCATCAAAGACTATGACAAGTAAGAGTACCAGTCATCCTCATAGCAAGAACCAAAAATTCAATAGGCAATCTGCGGCCCATGATCCTCATCAGCTTTGAGACCATCAAGCCCCCACTTCATCAATTGACTCATCCAACTCATTTTGACCCATCATCATCAACCCCAAAGAATCATCAACGACGACAACAACAATGACTACCACCCCCATCACCCTCCCACTACAACGGCCTTCTACCTCATTTGGCCATCTTAAGCGGCCGTCCATCAATCCTTTCCACCTCTATCTCACCGGTCTCCTGCGCGGCTTGTCTGTTGCCCGCGCGGGTCTCTTACGTTGCCGGTGCCCGTCAGACACCTGCCGGCGGTCATCTGCGGCCTCGGAAGTGGCCCATGCCCATCGGAATGCCCGGAGGCGTCCCTCTTTGTTTTTTTTCTCTGAATGCTTGTTTGTTTCTTTTTTTTCTTTTGTTTTCTCATGACACTGATCCGTAAAAAAAAAAAAAATCCGCTCCCATTTGTAAATCTTTCTTGTAAATAGTCTACAGGCCTCTTGTCTATAAAAGGAGGGGCTCTCCCCTGCTTTTTCAGGATATCATCATATCATCATAGAATATCAATCCAGGGAGTGTGTGCTTGTGCCCCCCCCCATTATTGTAAAATTGAAACCTGATCCTTATCCTGGGTATATCTCTGATTGCCCCCTGATCCATTCTTGACCCTTAGTTTTTTCCCCTCTGTGGCCTGATCCTTATCACCAACCAATAGCCTTGCTGGTTGAAGAAAAATTCTGTCTGTTGGAATTTTTGAGTGTGTTATACCACTCCTTGATCCCTTTCTCTGACCATACTGGTCCTGATCCTTGATCATCTTTCTGGAGCCAGTCACAATTGATTGCAGAGGTCTTATTAAGCTTAAGACCTGGAGTGTTATACCTCCCCTTATCTTCTTTGGAGTTGCATTCTGCCAGCCTACTCTTGAGTCCCTTGAGAAGTGTTGAGGTTATCCTTGCTTCAAATCAGTTACAGTTTGCTTTTAGAGCTTCTTAAAATCGTGCTTTGTCTTGTACAGCCACCCTCAGTTATCTGGTACCCTTCAAGCGCTTGATTGTGGAGAGTTGGGCAGGTTCATTGAGAACCTGGAGGTTGCTTTGGTTTGAGTTGATCATCCCCAATCTTCTGCTGACAACCAGAGGTATTAGCTTGTGGGCGTTGTTTACATACAACAGCTTTTGTTCTTTGAACTCTCAAGCAGACTTCAACTTCTTTTGTTCAAGTTTTTCCCTGCATAATCTTGTCTCAGATAGTGCTGTTCCATCGCTACCAAACTATTATCATCTTCATCCTCTACTCCTTGATTCCTCATTTACCAGGTTCTGGACCTTGATCTTGGTTACATCTAAATATTTGTGTAACACTCAGGAGGGCAGCCTAAAACAGCACCTTTCCCCTCCACAGAACTGCCACGGCCTAGCACCGTTTGGATTCTTACAGCGGCCGGTGGAAATCCGGCCTCCCTGACCAGGGTGGGATCTATTCTCATCCCTTCATTTATCTTGCGTCCGTCCGGGGAAGGGCATGCGTGACAGCACCGGGATCACCCACCCCTCACCTAAAGGCGGAAGGGGTGGGGAAAAAAATGAACCAGGCCGCCCACGGATGTCTGCGGGTGGTAGACAACGCTTTCCACCCCCACCCAAAGATGGAAGGGGTTGGGAGAGTGCCAGGCGGGATGATGGGCAATGGATCAATGGATGAGATCGTAGAGATGCCAAAGCAATTCCTGTCCAATGAGGGTAGACAATCAAATACAGTATCCCATGGATTTCCTAATCATGAGTGGTTTACCAATCACAGTGTAGTACTGACAACAGAGGACAGAGGCCTGGGCTAGTCCGAGTAACTTTTGAGGATTGCGTTGGGAGGAGATGCAATTGTTGAGTAATTGTTTGGCCCACTGGGCATGATGGTAGGCTGGGCCACAAGGGTGAGACCAATAGATAGGATGAAGGACTTGAGTGGAGACATTCTGAGCTTTGGTAGCGCAGATGGCATGGATCAGAATGGGTTCTGGGAACGGGGGATTGATTGGATTGAATTTGAGTCAAAACTGGAGGCCAATTGGTTCAATGAGCTTGAAGGGGGAGAGGGGATGGTTGAAGAAGGCGCCAATGAGCAGTTTAGAGATCCTATGGGATGGGAGATGGGATAACCAGTGGGGATTGGATAGGATGAGATGGACTGGGTTGGGTTGGGTTAGGATAGGATTGGGGTCACAAATTGGTAGGGTTCAAGATTGAGTGGAGGGAGGATGGATGGGATGGATCAATGGATGAAGGAGGTAGGGGGATTGAGATGATGGAGGAAGGATGGAATGGAGATATCTCGGCCTGAGCGGGTCTCAGCCCGCGCGTTCGGCCAAAAGGAAGGGGGGAACAAAGAGAGAAGGGATCAAAAGCAATGCCTAGGGGATGAGACCAAGAAAGGCCTATCCTAGACTACTGGGACAGGGGAACACTTGGCAGGTTGAGTGAATTGGAGGAGTGATACTGATACAAAAAAATTCGGATTTTCTTTTTTCAGATAAATGACACCTAAATGAAAGAATTGTAGAAAATTTTTGAATTTTCCACATCTGGTCCAGGGTTTCCAGATTTGGTCACCACACCGCCTTTTTTTAATGGTGGATTTCAACCCAAATCTGCCATTAAAAATAAAAAAAAACCCACTTATTTCACATCAGACGTGTCAAAGGCACCTGAAAATAAATGGGTTTTTTCAGATAAATTATATAAAGGCCTTCAACAACTCAAACACGCATAATTTCACATCATCAGCCCTGGTTTCATCCTCCAAACTTATTGGAACACTTCATTGCTATCCTCATCACTTCATCACTCTCATTGCTTCATTGCTATCCTCATAACTTCTTCACTCTCATTGCTTAATTGTTATCCTCATTACTTCATCAATCTAATGGACTCATTGCTATCCTCCTGGATTCATTTCTATCCTCATCACTTCATCACTCTCATTGCTTCATTGCTATCCTCATCACTTCATCACTCTCATTGCTTCATTGCTATCCTCATCACTTCATCACTCTCATCACTTCATTTCTATCCTCATCACTTCATCACTCTCATCACTTCATTGCTATCCTCATCACTTGATCACTCTCATTGCTTCATTGCGCTTCATCACTTCATCACTCTCACCTTGCTTTATCACTTTCATCACTTTATTTCTTTCATCACATCCATCCTCTCATTGCTTCATTGCTTCATCACTTCATCCCCCCTTTAATCACATCCTAACTGTCATTGCTTTATTTCTTCATCACTTCATCCCACTTACTCTTTTTAAATGGCCCCTCAGCAACACTCCCGCTGCAAGTCCACTCAACCAAATCAAACATCCCCCAGTAACTCAAAATCAAAAAATCCTCCCCCATCAGCTTACAAAGGCTCAAGTCAGCTCAAGAGAGCTGATCAAATCATCCTGGTAAACTGGCTCAAAATTCTGTCCAACTACAATGCTTGCTTTGGATCTTAAAATGAAACACAAGTTGGATAACCTCCATCCTCTAAGGTTAATGGTTATCTCCTGATGGCCAATGAACTCAAGAATAAAACCAAAGTTAGGCTGGATCTTTCATCCAAACAGATGCGGGAGAAATTCAAGAACTATCAAACCAAGTACAAAAAAGCCCACTCAATTTCAATCTCCACTGGCCTTGGTATCACCAACTCCAATAAAACCAAGGGAATCAACTCGTTGGTTGATAAGTTGGACTCCATTTGTCCTTTTTATGTTCAAATAGATGAAATCTTTGGAAAGAAGTCCAATATCACCCCTTTAGCCGCTTTTGATGACCAACAATCAGATTCAGTTGATGCTGAGGACCTGTCTGTTGATTCTTGGTGTAGCAATGATGATCCCAATGAAACCTATGAGTGTCCCCAATCTGATGTGGAGGAGGATATTCCAACATAATCAGCTCCAATCATGTCTACATCAGCATTGATCAGCAATTCAAACCCTTCCTTGGACCCCTCACTTCCTTCTTTGGATTGATCTCTTCCTGGGGTGGAAGAACTTAACAACTGTGCCAACAAGGAGCAAGTTATTCCTGTATCACCACAATTAGAATCATCTTCTCAAGTAAGGAACCAAGATCTTTTCTCTTATGTCTGGTTAATCCTGACTGATTTAAATTGTAAAAAAACAGGCTCATCTGTTCCTGAATGGCCAAATACTCAAGCCAATGGGGCCTCCCACATTCCCTTCAAATGAGAGAAACAAAGTTCCCACACAAACCTCCTCTTCAAAGGGAAATAAAAAGGCCTCCAATTCCATCAACATCAACCCTAATAGCCGTCAAAAGTGGAGAAAAACGTAAAATTTTTCTGGCTTTGAGGATATCATGGAGAAGCAAGATTCAAGTAAGTTCATTGATTGATTTTACTTTCTTTCAAAATCAAGCTCATTCCTATTCCTCTCCAAAAAAACAGTGAAATCACAAATAGAATCCAAAAAACTTCAATTTGAAAAGGAGAAGTGGGATTTTCAACTGGCTATGGATTGTCAAAAGTGGAAAGATGAGAGTTTGGCTCATCAACACAAGTTGGATTCTGAGTGGAAAATCAAACAGGCCAAGCTGGAGTTTCAAAAAGAGGAAAAGGAGAAGGATAAAGAGCAAGACCAACTCAAAAAGGAGAGGGAAAGGCTAGCCACAGAAAAAAAAGATATGTTATTGGTAGCCATGGCATGTATTGCTAGCAGTAGAACTGTGGGCAAAATAAATAAAATTACTTGATTGCTTGGTTTTTAAATATATTTACTTTGATAAAAATTTTAAAAATAAAAAAAAAATATTTTTGATTGCAACAACGTTTGAGAGTATTTTTAAAACCACCAATGAAAAAATATTTTTTATTTTTATTTATATTTCTTTTCCTAAGATATATTTTGCCACTGGCCAAGTCCTTTCTAGTGTTTTGAGTTGTTCTATTGATTTCCATGGACATGACCATCCTAGTATGGGTGGCAGTATCCACTGCAGGAAAAGTACAGTGTTTGTACTTGTTTGCTGCCCAAAAAATTTCCACAATACCCTTTTTTTTGAAAAAATCCCAAAACCCAAGTCTGGGAACACAAATTGTCCATTGGATACTTGATATTCATCCTTTTTGTCAATAAGTTGTCCATTTTATTTTTTGTTTGGGACCACAAGTAAAAAGGAATATTCAGGAACATCACCTTGGTCAATATGGTCTGAGTTGTAGAAGGAGTCTGAGGTGAAGTTGATGTGAGGTGAGCAGTCAAAAGCAGTAAGGCCAGATCCAAATTCCAATGAGGTGAAGGAAGGGATGTTGTTGTCCACCATAACTTCATGGTTGGAATCAAACGCAAGTTTGGCTAATTTTCAAAAAATTTGGCCCAATATTTGAGAGACCTTGTCAGACCTGAGGTCAAAAAATAATACTCTTTAGGGGAGGATTTGACAGCATCTTTCTTGAAATATTTTCCAAATAGTTCAGAAGGGTCCATCAATTTTTGCCATCCAATTGCCCACATTTTCCCACCCCAAGATCTTGAGGGACCAACAGTGTTGACAAATTTTTTGGATTAGTAAAGGAATGGTTTTACTGAGTTGATGTCTTTCTTCTCTTTCTCAGAGAGTTCATTCAAAGGGATGACTTGGATGATGGCAATCATAGCCTCATTATCCAATTGATCTTGAACATATACTTTTCCAGAGCTAAAGGAATGAAACAGTTTGATCTTCTGTTTGGCCTGTTCCAACTCTTCAGGGGTGGGTTTTTGACTTTTCTTGACAATGGACGGATAAAGGTTCAAGGGACATAGTTTGCATGAAGACCAAAAAACCTTTTTATTAATTGTTTCCTCAGTAGCTTCCAATGCAATTTCCAAATCCCACATTTGAGCCCTCCTTCTCTGGAGAGCCCTTTTCTTCCCAATTCTCTGTATGTTTTTCAAACTATCTCCTTCCATCTTTTTCCCTCCCAACTGTATACTTTGATTGGGGTGAGGACCAAGATTGAAATCCATTAGTTGTAACATTTTGAGTTTGGTGGGTGAAGAATGGGCCATCATTAAAGGGTTTTCAAAGCAGTGGAATGTCCAAGTGCATTGCATTGAATAAAAAAAAAGGAAAAAAACTGTTATTAGTCCGGTATAAACCACTTAGATGATCAACAAACATAGAAAATAACAAAAACAATACTGGCAATTCTCCTACCAAAAAAAAAAAAGAAAAACAATCATCAGTCCAGTATAAACCACTTAGATGATCAACCAACATAGAAAATAAGAAGAATTTAACCGGTAATTTCCTACCAAAACAAAAATGTCATTCAACTTCTCAAGAACTGGGAGGAGGAGGAGGGGCTGAAGGGGGGGAAAGTCACTGGTTGTTCCATCAATTGATTGATTTACCGGCAAGATTGATTGTTGCCGGTCAATCAATCAGGGGCAGGGAGAGGAGGAGGAGGGGCTCACCTTAATGGATAAAATAATTGATCCAGGGGGGGCCTAAAGGTTGAATTATCAAAGGATCAGCAACTGGTGAGGGGCAGGAAGAGTAAGAGGGGGGAGGGGGCTTACCAGGGTTAGGAGGAGGGGAGGCAGTGAGTGAGGTGAGGTGAGGTGGAGGTGATTGGTGAGGTGGAGGTTATGGTGAGGTGGAGGTGATGGGGAGGTGATGGTGATGGGTGAGGTGGTGGTTTTGGGTGAGGAGGAGGAATTGTACCGGTGAAGGTGGACCAGTGGTTTAGGTGGTGGTGGTGGTGAGGTGGTGGTGATATGGAGGGGGTGGTGATGGGTGAGGTGGTGGTTGTGGGTGAGGAGGAGGAAGTGCACCAGTGAAGGTGGACCAGTGGTCTAGTGGGCCGAGGTGGTTTTGAAGTTTTGGTTTTTGTCTAAGTCCACCAAAAAAAAAAAAAAAAAAAAAAAAAGGAGTCAGCCTAGGATTCTTGGTTAAACAACCAAAACCAAAAAAATTCTGTAATTTTTTTTTTTACCTATTTAAAAACCCAATGCTACTCATCAAAGTAAGCAAGTGTGAGGGGTAGAATCCGCTTTCTCATGGCCAAAGATGAGGTATAAGATGAGGCTGGGATGACTTGAGGAGGATCAGGAATATCTTCTTTGAATATTTCATCACATTCATCTTTGATGTTGGCAAGAAGGTTGTGAATAATTACACAACTGATAATACTGTTGATGAGGAACTTCATGTCTTTGGAATATTGCAGCTGTTTTTGCATCTCCTGTAAGCTGGCCCATCTTCCTTTCAGGATTCCTATGGCATGCTCAATCCAAACTCATGATTGGGAAAGATTATAGTTGAAATCAGTTTTGGCTTGATCATTTGTTGAAACATTGCGGTATGCCGGAACCACATATTTCCTACTAGCATAAGCTGAATTGGCCAGAAGGTGTTTATCTTGGTAAAAGTAGTTATCTGGTTGTTGGGCAATCCGCACCCAATTGAAAACATATGAATAATGACAAGGACCCGGAAGGCCATCATGGAGGTATATGAACTTCTTTTTTTATCACAAACAAGTTTTAGTGCCACAGAGTATCTATACAAACCAATAAAACAAATTTTGTCAATTTATTATCAAAGGATTTGGAAAGTAAATGAATTGATTGCCTTTTTTTCCAATCAAAATAATGGTTGCCATCTAGCTTGGGTTTTTGACTCAAGGGGACAGTGGTCCCATCAACAAAACCAATGCAACCAGTAAATCCTTCAGTCTCCATTACTTGTGATATCTCCTTTAGGTATTCTTTGGTTTTACAACAAAGGAAAGAGTAATGGAAAGATAGGATAGAAATCATGACTCTTTTGGTTTATAATTCAATGGATCCATAGCTGACCAAGAATAGATTTTCTAATTGATGAATTGCTGCTCCATTTCCATTTGATCCCAATATACAAAGAGCAACAGCCAGTTGAATAGCTGAATTGTGTTTAGGATTCCAAGAATTGATCTGGAAGATGTGGTGGTCTTCAATAATCTCCAAAAGTTTCATGAAAGAAGGCAATAAATTTCAAAACAGTTGCTGGAAGCTTAAGTTGGGCAGTATGTGAAGCTTTTTCATTTCATACATAGGCTGGTGGAGAGTGTGTGTTTGTGGAACCATGTATTTCTTTTCCAATAGAGAATTCAAACCTAACCAAGTTGATTCCAAATTGGAGTCTGAATCCAAGTCAAATAATAAAAAAAGTTCAGTCAGCTTTTTTGTGTTTTCAACTTGCTGCCGGGAAGTTTGATTGGGCATGTTAAGAAAGATGGTGATGTGATTATGATGGGATGTGTGTGAAGCAATGGAGATGTGAAGCAATGGAGATTTGAAGCAATGGAGATGTGAAGCAATGGAGATGTGAAGCAATGGAGATGTGAAGCAATGTAGATTTGAAGTGATGGAGATGTGAAGCAATGGAGATCTAAAGTGATGGAGATGTGAAGCAATGAAGATGTGAAGTTATGGAGATGTTAAGCAATGGAGATGTGAAGTGATGGAGATGTGAAGCACTGGAGACTTGAAGTGATGGAGATTTGAAGTGATGGGGATTTGAAGCAATGGAGATGTGAAGTGATGGAGATGTGAAGCAATGGAGATGTGAAGTGATGGAGATGTGAAGCCATGGAGATTTGAATTGATAGAGATGTGAAGCAATGGAGATGTGAATCAATGGAGATGAGATGTGTGTCATGCATATGGATTCAATGAGTTGGAGGTGTGGATGGTTTTTTTTGCATGCTATGAATGGTGGATGGATGAAATGGTGTTTTTGATGTTTGAAACCCCCCATTTTCATGAAACCCGCAATTTTGAAATACACAAGTTAGGGGGTATGTTTATTTCAGAAACTGGCCATTAAAAATGGCAGGTTTGGTAAAAGAAAATGGCCGGTTTCTAATGGCCTATTTGCTAACTTTGGTACACCCTAATTATTTTCTCAAGTATATGGAAAAGAACATTTTCCCTATCAAAAAGATTTTTTTGATGGTTTGGAATTGTGTCAACCCAGAATTTGGAAATAAAACAATGTCTTGGGTAGAAGGGGCCCATGCTACTTTCAAACAATCATTTGCAGGATCTTTGGGAAACATTTTGTATATGTGGAAACACCTGGAAGGAACCTTTGAAAGCCAAATCCAATCAGTGCATGCTGTTATAATTATGGCCAGCAATTAGCTTAGGCAAATGAGCAGTATTTAAAGCAAAAGAAATGCTGGAAACCTTGTGTCAATAATTGCTAGTGGGCTCTCACAATGGGGCAATACGTTAGATGATATTGGTGATGAATTTGATTGGATGATGAATGGATGATGGAAAACAGCAGGGAGAAGAGCTCCTTAAGTACAAAAGATTGGCCTTTTGTGAGCCCATGATACAACAAGCCAAAAGGCAAATTTTCCGCTCCAAAGGAGCTCTAGAGGCTCTACAGGCCTTGTTGATTGGTTTGAGCTACATCAGCCCGCATGGCATCAGTCCCTGTACCCTTACAACCAGCCTATTCCAGTATTTTCTGGTGTTTCCACCTTAATGGGGCCAAACTAGCCCCTTAGCTTTTCAAACGCCTGGCTGGTTGTCTGTTACAACCGGCCCTGTTACCTCACATTCTGGCTGGTTGCCTCATGCAACCAGCCCCTGGCCATACAAATGACCAGGTGGGACCCAGGACACACCTGGGTCCGGTCTCAGACACACATGGGGGGGGGGGGTGTAACGGGCAGACATGCCGCCCCCCCCTCTTTCACTCAAATCCCTGGAGGGGGTGGTCAAATCCCCCTACCAGCGGCCCTGTAGGTCAATACCCCCAGGGCGTTGTCAAGGTAGGTGGGCTGGGGGGTGGTCAAATCCCCTCCAGCCCATTGCTCCTCCCCCTTGGTAAAGGAGGGGGGAGAGCACCCCTTTTGGTGGTGGGGGGGTGGTCAATTCCCCCCCACCACCAGTCGCCTTGCTGCGACCGGCCTAGCCACCACATTTGGTGGGGGGGTGATCAGGTCCCCCCCAGCCTGACCGGTTGCCTCCTGCAACCGGTTGCTGGCTTGTTCAACCCAGCCAGACCTCCTCCTCCTCCTTGCAATGGCAAGCAAGGGGAGGGGGAGGATCCGGGGCCATTGGCCCCAGCCCTGCGGCCGCCACCCAGCGCAGCAGTGGCAACCGGGGTGGGGGGACTCCATTTTGAGTCCCTCTTCCCCCTACAAAGGCCCCGTGCGGGCTGTTGGGCCCCATAAATGGGCCGTAAGCAAAAAAAGCTGCCCTGAGAGGGTTGCAACACGGGCAGCAGCCCCAAATGGGCTGCAACACGGGCGGCGGCCCCTAATGGGCTGCCTCAAGCCCAAAAAGTGAGTTCAACATACTTTGGCAGGCCAGCCCGTCTGGCCAAGTATGTCCAAAAGAAACCTTGGGCCCAATTATGCCCATAAAAGCCCATCTGGCTGTATTTGCCCATATACCCCACCGGGCCCGTTAGGGCCCGTGTACCAATAGGCCTGTTTCATGCGTTTTGAGGCCAGTTTCCCCAAATCGGTGACATCCACACAGGCACGTATGGTCTGTGTGTGTGTCCAATGGGCCGCAGAGGTCCACATGTGCATCCCATTTGGATTACACTCATACGTAGCACACGCGTAAGTGCATACGTATTTTAACACATTCTTCACTTAAAAACTCTTGAATAAATTAGGAACTGTTTTTCCAAAATAAATTTTTCCTTTGGGTTTAAAATTGTTGATTGAGGCAATTAAACTCATTGGCAAACAATGTGGGAAGTTAAAGTGCATTCATTATGGCAAGGTGTGCTCAAATTCTTATTCAAAAACAATGGGCTTTCTGTTTTCCCACATTTAGGGTTAAATACTAGCATCAAGAGGATCTGTTGCTTCTGAGGATGTTTTTCCCCAGGGGTGGTTATACTATGACCCTTCTAGTGAAGTTAGCTGGGTTTTTGGGTTTTTTGAAGGGGAAAAATCATATGATTGACAGCAATTATGCAATTGAAAGATCAATTATTGTTTGTATTTCTGAAAGAATCACACAGATCCAGTGCTTGAAGAACCCCATTTGTTCAACAAGTTGAATTCCATGCTTATGAGATAACCTCAACAAGTTATATTGGAGATTTTAAAGTCTTTGGTCAATTATACATCTAGTTTAATTGCCAATCCAAGGCTTGAGCCACAGGTCTTACGGTCCAGCTTCCATCAACCAAAATTAAAAGGTAATTGTTGTGAACTTTCAAAATTCAAACTTCTTGAAAGAGAAATTAAGAGGGAAAAAGGGTTAAAAGGGATTCAAAAAGGACAATGATAGCAAGTCTTTTTTTTAAGTTTTCATTTTTATGATTTAATAAACTGATGGGAAAATGTGCTCTTTTGTGCATGGAAGGCTCTTCATCTGAATTTCATAGTTCAGTGGAAGAGACTGAAAGTTCATTAGGATCCCTTCATTTTGAATGATAATCCTTTTCCAAGTAAGAAGAAGAAATGTAGGAGTCAAACAGAAGCTCATCTTTTGTGAGTATCAATTTCTTTAATGAGATTAGTATTTTGGCTAAGTAATTTTTGATTTTAGGATCCAAAAGTTAATTACCTCAACCAAATACCTGAGAACTTACATAAGTTTTTGGGAGAGCTTTGGGATCTGGTTGGTGATGTGAATTTCAGATTTAGATTCATTGCAAAATCACTTGGTTATGATGAGAATTAATGGTTCAAAGTACAAAATGAATTGATTTAAACATTAAGAAAAAAGAAGATGTGCTATTCTAATATCCTTGGTGGCAGTAAAGATGTTAAAAAGATAGAACAAAGACTTGATTTTAATGAAATCAATGAAAAGATTCCCTCTTCAAAATGGCTTTCAAATATAGATATGGGTCAAATAATAGCTGATACTTATGGAAGACCAATATGTTTCATTTCATTGGGTTCATTTTTTAATTATACTCCTATGAAAATGGATTTAAAAGAAAAATAATATCCTATCTTAATTTGCTTTGTCAACAATAATCACTTGGTCCATCTTGTAATAGAGGTAGAAACAATTCCAATCCCACCCATTGTTTCCAAACCTGCTTGTTTTATTTATAAAAAAGCTTCTCTTTGGATTGAGCATCTAAAAGATCAAATTAATTTGTGTTATAAGCTATAAAAATTGTTTCAATTTCATCATTTGGGTTTGGGTTTTGATGCTGATGTTTTAATTCTATTTATATAAAGTTTTATCACATTTTGAACATTATTATGTTGATTTTTTTGAGTTAACATCATTATTTTGAGTTTTTTGAGTTAACATTATTTTTTTGAGTTTTTTGAATGAGATTTTATTGGTAAGTCAGTTCAAGGTGTGTTGGGCTGATCCCATCATAAGGAGTATTTTTACTTCTTGTGATGGGATCAGCATAACAAAAGTTGAACTTGTTTTTTTTTGTGTTTTTACTTTAGGGCTAGTCAAGTTGAAATTGTATTTTTTGGCACTTTTAATTTGGGGATAGTCAAGTTGAACTTGTATTTTTTGGCATTTTTACTTTAGGGTTGGTCCATAAACTCTTTCATTGTTTATTTAATTTTTTGTTTTTCTACTTCAGGGCTGGTCCATAGACTCTTTCATTTTTTATTTGATTTTTGGTGTTTTTAATTTAGGGATGGTACATAGAATTTTTTATTATTTATTTATATGGGCTGCACATTCAGCTGTGCATTCATGGCCCCAGAGTGGTCAAATTTTTTGATTTGTTTTTGTTCAATTTGTTTGATTTTTTCTTTTTTTGGTGTTTTTGTTTTTTTTGTTCTATTTTTCAATTTATTTTAGCTGCCCATTTATTTTTATTTATTATATTTTTCTTTTTTTTGGTGATTTTGTTTTATTTTTTAAATTTTCAATTTATTTGAACTTATTTTATTTTTAATATCTTTTTTTTTTTTTTGCACACCGGGAATGGGTTGTGAATGGCTGCTCACAACCCAACTGGGGGTTGTGAGTTGCCGTTCACAACTAAAATGGGTCGCAAGCAGCCATTCACAACTGAAATGGGTTGAAAGCGGCCATTGGCAACTAAATGTGGTTGTGAGTTGCGCCACACAACCCAATTTTGGTTGTGAATAAGTTGTGTATGGTTGCAAATTTAACATTGCCCTATTGAATATACTAAAAAATAAATTATTGAATGTGCAAGCTGGGCTAATTTTCAAAGTGGCAAAAAACTTTTAAAAATATTTAAGGAGGGTTTCCAAAGGAAATCCATTCTGCTAAACTCTAGTTTTTAACTTTACCAATTACTCCATGTGGATATTTCCCTTTATTCTGTTGGGTTTTTACTAAGCCAAATAGAATTGGACGGAAAGATAAAAATGTGTATTTTGTTTTCTTGCATAAAATGAAAGAGATTGAGAGAAATTGTATTATTTAAAATCTTGAAATTCTAGCCATTTTTTTGGCATTCAAATAAATTTAGGCTTGGCTTTCTTTTTGTTCCAATATATTAAAGTTCTTTTAATATTGTGCAAATTTACAATTTTTGTGTACCAGTAAGACCTTATTGCAAAAACAGAACCAATGGGGAGCTTATTTGGAAACTTTAAATTTTTTGATACATCATAAAGAAGGCCAATTGAACCCTGCAGAAGGCCCAATTAGAGGAAATTACTATGCATTTCAAAAAATTCTCCTGTATTTTTTTAAATCTTGTCTGCTCTTTTTTTATTTCTGTCATAAGTTTTTTTTACTATGTTATCTCCATTTTATCCTAAGTTTTTTATTGTCCTGAATTTAATCAAATTTTGTCAGCCATTCAGAATCAACTATCCACTGCTCTATTTAAATTGTCCTAAGTTTCCAAGTGATTTTTCCTCATGTTAATTTTGGTGGACAAAATGTTTTCAACACAAAATCTGCTTGCAAAAATTTGTAAAAAAAATTAAAATTACAGATTTGGAAAGAATAAATTTCGAAGCTTTCAAAATGAAATAAGAATCACCAAATAAGTTTATGTTAGAAATAAATAAATGAGGATAAAATACATTACAAAGAAAAAGAAAAATGAAAATGAAAATGAAATAATACTTACTTTGACTATGCATTTTGGGATCAGTTTTCTAAGCTTAGCCCTTCTTATTAAGTACTTACTTATGAGTATTTTATTTTTTTAGGCTATAAGGGCCATAGTGTGTGGTGTGATTTATTGATCAATTAAGAAGTCAAATTGAAAAAAAAGCACACATCCAGAGTTTCTAGGAGAGGATGGCTTTGAGGAACTTGTTACAAGAAAGGTCTTTTGGCTGAACTTGGTTCATCCTTACCAATCTGCACCCCTCATGCCTTATTGGTCTCACTTTCCACCTGACAGGATATCATCAATTAAAAAGTTGGCCTTGATCAAGTCCTTGGAAAGCTCCAAGCTAGTTATCCTTGTTTTACCCGCTTGACCTCTTGTCCGGTTTGAGAAAAACCCAGAAAGGACACCCAAAACAGGCAACCTGTTACAGGTAATCCTGTGAAAGTGTTATTACCCCTGTGCTTCTGGTTTTTTCCCAGAAATTTCCTAATTTTTCAGAAGCCAGCCACCCCAACATGCCTGTCAAAAATTTACAACAGTTTTATCAAAGTGCATAGTACTTTAAGCTGAATAAATCTTCCCCTTTATTTGAAGTCTCTCATGCAAAATTTCAAAGAACCAGTTGATCTTTAAAAACTTAATTTAGGTTTGGAATTTAAAGAGGCCACATTTGTTACATTCAATAGGAAGTAAATTGAATACTAGCCCTTATTTTATGAAAACAATTCCCAATGAAGTTTTCTTGAAACTGATTTCCTCCAAAGGCTTCTTCTGGAATAGGTATTTTATCTTTGTGTCTGAGGAGGAATGGCTAAAAACGTTTAATCTCCACCATAATGCATCATTAAAAGGGCATCCAGGCATTTAAATAAATTTATGGTGAATTTTTAGGGCCTTCTCCTGTCCAGGGGTTTGGAAGGAATTAAAAAATTATGTAGATGGATGTGATTCTTTCCAGCAGGTGAAAATACATTTCCAGAAACCTGTTGAAAAGTTTCAACCAGTACCTACCCCAGAAAGGTTTTAGCAGACCATAGGCATGTACTTCATCAACAAATTACCAGTTTGACACTTTCATGATTCCAACCTGGTAATATTAGACTTGCTCAGTAAATCAACCAGTTTTATCAAATTTCAGAGGAAATTTCCTCCGTAAAATTGGCCTAGATTTTCCAACAGGAAATTTTTAAATTTCATGGCTTCCCAAATAAGCTTATTTCCAATAGAGGTTCAAATTTTTCAAGTGAATTTTGGGGCTCCTTGCTCCATTTATGCAGAGTAAAATCCACATCTTCATTGGATTATCAACCCCATAAAAATGTGAAAATCAAACAAATTAAAAAGATAGTGGAGGAATATTTACAACATCTTCTATCATTTTATAAAGATGATTATACAACAAATAAAAATAAGGCAGAATCCTCTATCAATAAAACTACTGAAACTTCTACCAGAGTTTCTCCATTCTTTTTCTTTCATTACTTTCACCCCTGATTTGATATTTTGAAACAGCCACTAGTAAATATTTTTGTAGATGAATATATCATGTATTCAGTTTCTGTGATGAATCTGGAAGTTCAGCTCCTAGAACAGGCCAAGTTTTGATAAAACTTCTCTCTTAAAAATTTTTACAATCCCAATGCCCCAGTAAAAAGCTGGATTTCAGGTATTTTATAAATTTCAATGTTTTACAATTGTATTTCCTAACACAGTAAAGTTTGACCTGAAAATCTCCTATCCAAAATTTTGGCCAGTTTTCAAAATATTGCTTGTTAAGCCAAACAAAGGAAATTTTGAATCCACAGAAGAAAAGCATCATAATATATTTTAGGACCAACAGACCTTGAATTGAACACTCTTGGAAGGTGTGGCAGATTTTCAAACAGTAGGAAAGAGTTATGTCAAATATTTTCTGGAATTCCATGGTTTCAGACCATTATGGATCCTCTTCTACTCCATCAAAAATTTTACATACAATTTCATAAGTCATTTGCATACCCATTATAAAAAGTAGATTTTTCCCTCTATAAGACCCATAATCCAGCAGGCATGGATTTCCATGAACAGACAACATGAAATAAAGGGAAAGTGTTGCACACCAAAAAATTACCTATATTTTTACACAGATTCATGCAATGCTTGGACAAAACAATATAGACAGGATAAAAGGAATTATCAAACCAATACAAACACTCCTCTTATTATAAAAAATCAGGAATACAACAGTAAATGCAAGAGCAATCCTTTCCAATGAGTTAGAAAACCCATTCATCAGAGAAACAGGAACATTTATCCCAAGTAAAACTAGGACCAAATTGCAGCTGCTCTGAATTTGTATGCTTAAACCATCAAAAAGAACTTCCATCACTTGAAATTCTGAAATTTATCCTTTGAAGGGCCCCAAATGGAATGGATATATTAAAAATATTTTAAAAGGATTATATAAGAAAAAAAGATTTGCATAAAGCAAGATTGAAAATTTCCCAAAAGATCCTTCATCTTGTAGTACATTTTGTGGAAGAACCATTGCTTCCACAAATTAAATACCAACTGGGAATAAATTTTGTAAATTTATTTTCAGAAATAAGACCAAATTATTTTCAGAGGCATCCTCAAAGTTATTTTATTTTAAATGGAATGAATAAATGAAAAAGGGCCACAAATCTTTGGTTTCAAGAGCAACTTGACAGAATGAAATCCTTCAAACCCATGGAAAATCCTTTTATTGAATTTCTCAAGAGCTTATCATGGGGAAAGATATTTGGGGCTTGGATCCTGAAACTCAACAATAATATCAATGGGATAGAGCTGATATTCTAAAGACAGTTGATGATCAGTATGCACAAGAAACATTCTGAATATCTAAAGCCACAAAAAATCTGATTTCACTTGCTAAAAAGTGCCATCAAGGGTCTCAGGTCCAATATATTACCAAGCTGAGGTCAAGCTCCAACCAAGCTCAGGTAAAGATTTAACCAAACTTGACTTCACAGTCACTGTGCATTTTTCACAGTGAATGTGCACCAAAAACTTGGCTGAATATTTGAGCTATCTTCAAATATATCTTGGAGAGATCTTCAATCAGAGCTTCCCTGACACTGGTTGGCAACATGTGTTGGAATTTTTATGAAATAGTTGAATATTGGATTGAATGGATTGGTTGGTTGAGGGTGATTACAGATATAGAGAAGGTTAGTAATTATGTGAAATTTAATTTATAATTTCACAAATGCTTCAGGTTCTCAAGAGGCAGGCGGCACAGGAACTACCACTCATAGAGCTCAAGTATGATTGATTTGCATTTTAATGAAGCAGATGAGAGGAGAATTGAAAAGGATTATAATTAGGGGATGGGAGAAGCAGACCAGGGGAATTTTTTTGAAGAAGGATTTTTTGAATCCTATAAGAGGAACACCAGTAAGGGGCAAGGTGATATGAATGTAGAAGTTTGGGTGAAGTTTGTCTTGTTCTGAAATGACCCCAAATGGCTGAGGGGATAAACAGTAAGAAGTATTATACTAATTCCTTGGGGTTGATTATTCCAGGAAGGGAAGAGAGACCATTATAAGTGAAGATTGAAGAGGAGGCCTTTAGAAGGGGTTGATCCAGTAGGAGAGGAGATTTTCCAGAGTTGGTCATATTTTCCAGTGGCTTCAGGCTGTATTGTGTATCCATTAGTAATGAGCTTTCCAACAGTGTGACTAATGAGTCCTGACTGATCTGGAATTTTTTGGAAAGCTGTATCATTCCCATATACTTGTACATTGTAGAAGAGGGTGAGAGATTATTGAAACATACAGAAAGGGAAAGCCTGGGAATTTTAACTCAAACACATGACACAGAAGTAAGGTGTACATGGACACAGAGACTATCCCATAAAGGGAGATGATGAGCCTTGTAAAAGAAGGTGGAGACTGTAAGATATTCAGGATTTCTTTCCAGTGGCAGGTAACAGAGTAGGTGAAGCTGTTATTGAGCTTAGGGTGAGGCTGATGAGAATTTGGATTTGTTTAGTTGAAGGTGTTCCAAAACTGTTTTATGAAAAATAACTTTGATTGAAAAAATTCTGTGTTTTGTGATGAAGATTTTTTTTATCCTAGAAGGTCTGGGATAGAAAAAGAGATGATGTATTTTGATTATTTATTTGATTTATCATATAAATATGTTGAAAAAATTTATAGATTACCATAAAAAATAAACCAGAACTGAAGAAGAATATAAATCATCAGAAAATTTAAGATAGGAGGAACTGCATGTCTCTTGATATCAGATAAACAGCATAAAAGTAGAATTGATAGACTAGATCATCAGGGACAGAAAATATAATAAAGCAAAACCAATTAACTATCCAAGCAGCCTCCTACAAAAATAATAATGAACAAGTAGAACAAAAAATAGATGCAAGCAATCAATAATCAAGATTCAGTGATGAGAAAATTTAGCATCAAAAAGAATAGTAGAAAACCACTATTTTTTTGTTGATCTTTGCAAAAAATTAGTTAATAGTAATGCTGAAGAAATAAATCCAACATTTTTCCAATATGGTTCCCAGAGATCCTTATAGCTTCTTCAGTGATAGCCTTGAATTCAACATTGATGATTATTTGATGTTGATTAGCTTAAAGATTTATTTTGGATCTAACATTGCTTGCAGTAATGAATTGGAGTCTGCATGAGTTCTTTCTAAGTGCTGTGCTGCATGCAGTGTGTTGAAATTTTATAGTCATGAGTTGGGAATGGTGTTGCAGATGCGCACTCAGCATTGAGTGCAAGCTGGCTCAGCATTGGGTATGGGTCAGCTCAGCATTTGGGAGCATGGTGGCTCATCAGAAGCAGTGAAGTGGGATCAGAACCAAGTATGGGGGGTGACACGGGGGAACAGGTAGATGCTTGCAAGCATAAGCAAAGACTTTCTTGAAAACTTGGGATATCCAAAGACGGCACGTTGGGCAGATACAGACAGGTGCAGGGGGCTCCAAGTAGGGTGCAGCGCGCCCCATGAGAAGGATAAACCATATGGATGTAATGGCACTCAAGCATTGGAGGGAGGGATAGGGTTGGTTTAGGGTTTTCTGTTGCTTAGCTGCGCTTGTATATAGGTTATGGTTGAGAGGGAGGGTATAAAGCCTTGCTCTCATCTCCGGGTTGTAGGAGAATCATCATACCATCACACCACCCGGTTGGAAGGAAGGAAATCTCATTCTCTCTCTTTCTCTTTTTGGTTGAACGGCATTCCCAACTCCTTACAGAGGCTTGGGACCAATAAATTCCAAACTGAGGAAAACTTTGACGGGTATTAACCTCTGGTTTCCACAGCAAGCAATGAAAAAACTGGATTTTGAGGCCTGAAACTCAATAGAAAATAGAAAAATCTTGAAAATTCATAAAACAAAAAATAAGAACAGAAGATTAGAAAAATAAAACCAGAAGATCACAAAAATGAAAAAGATGATAAGCTAGAAATATCAGCAATATATATATTCTAAAATATTTCATATGTGTTTATCCTACCTTCAACTGATGTTTTGCTAATTCAAAGGGGTCAGGCTGTATATTTTTATTATTCAAAGGAATGCCCAATAATACTTTTATGGTTCATTCTTAAAGATTCTACAATCCCAAAATAACCTCTCAAAAGTAAAAAGCATCAATTATTTAAAAATTTTAATGAAAGTTGAAAATAATTTTTGAAGGTACAAAAAATGGCCCCCACCAAAAGCCCTTCATGATGCCAATTTTTGTGTTTGAGGTGGAATTTTAGGGATTTGAATGCCCTCAAAAAAAAACCCCATGATATTTTCTGATTCATCTGAATTTTAACTAAAGGGATTCTACATCAAAATAAAAAAAAAACCTACAAAAAACGGTCAACAAAAATATTTCAAAAAATGCCTTTTTTTATGAATTTTATGGATTTTGGTAATTTTTTGAGGGAAAAAAACAAATTGGAAGATACCCCAAAAATATTTTTCAAGCTCACTGATATACTGGAAAAAAACTTCAATTTCCAAAATGCAAAAATATCTAAGAAAAACCCTTAAAGGTTTGGTCAAAAAATCCTGAGAAAGCGGCCATTATTCTTCATCTTTTTTTTTTCTTTGAAGGAATATTGAAGGGGCTCAATAAATTTGAAACATTTTCATAAATGTTGTTTTTGTTTTTTTTGAAGCCTCCATACAAAAATTCAGTTTTCAATATGCATATTTTCAATTATTTGAAAACTGTGTGCATTGAAGGGTTTTAAAATGAGAAGATTATATTCCTACCAGGTAAAAAAGGTGTGAGTCCAAGGGTCAAGGGTGTGATAAAAAGAAACATTTGAGAAGACTTGCACTATCCTCAAACCCTGGGTATATGCAGGATTTTTATATTTCTTTTTTTTTTGGTATAAAGTATCTACATCCCACCAGAAATATCAATCTTATTCATAGTCATTCTTTGATATTTGATGTTTTTCTTTGCAATTGATGAAGCTTTTGTTTTAATTTTTGAAAATATCTGAATTCTACTCATCAAATTTATATATGTAACATTTTTCAATTTTTCTATATAAATTTTTGGTGAAAATGTATCCAAATTCCATCAGAAATGTTGAATTTTCTTCAAATAGATATTTCTTTCCACGTTTTTTCCTCATTTTTTTATGGAATTTACCACTTTTTTTTTGTAATCTTTCAAATTATATGTATCCCTTCATCAAATAGGCATATTTAGCATCTTTATTTTTTTTTCTTATTTTGTACAATGGTATTTATATTCTGCTAGAAATATTTGAATTTGTGTAAATACAATAAATGTTCAAGAGTTTTTGTATTTTTCTCATACTGCATATTTTTTTTTTCAAAACTGACCTCAGATTTGAATTCCTTTAAAAAACGTATTCATGTATTTTTCCATTTTGCCTTAATTCAAGTGACATCCATGATCAAATTCTCCAAGAAAATCTACCCCACATGGACTCCATGGGGGTCTGTGGTTCATATATTGGCACCCATGCACTTACTTGATGGTTGCAGGCTTTGGGGCGGGCCAAAAAAACCTCAAAAGGTGTGTTCTGCCGCCCTAGGAGCTCCTTTAAACCTTGCAAAGGCATACTTAACCTTAATTATCTGAGCTCAAGGCATACCAAACTTTAATTGTCTAAACTCAAGGCATGCCAAGCCTTAATTTTGTTGACTCATGCATTTTTTGTATTGGTACAAATTCTTAAGGTTGTAAACCCTTGATGGCAAGAGAAAAAAAACCATAAAGATTGAATTGAGTCAAAAAAATTACTATAACCACATCCTTATTTGAAACAGGCTTGAATTGATACAAAACAAATATTCCAAAAATGGGGCCTTTCTTTGAAGGAGGGTGTGGATGAAGAGTTGAATAATGACTATATTGCCATGAGGGATGAAAAGGTAATGGTAGGCTATAAAGGGGCCTGATGAGGAGGAATAATAAGGCTACAAAGGGCCAATAGAGAGGTGAAAATTCTTGTATAGTCAAGATGATCTGATCTGATGAGGAGGAAGGGGCACTCCGGTATTGTTGACTGGTAATCAGATGTTTTTCATTCCTGTTCCAAGGGAAGGACCAGTATTTATGGACAACTAGAGAAACCCAAAGGGGGCCTAAGGTAGCGGGGTTAAGACAACTAGAGAGCCCCCAGAGGGGGCCTGAGACAGGAATAATATCTTAATGAAAGCAGTAAGATAGAAATAAAGCTGACTAAATTTGTCAGTTACAAAATATGAACAGAAAAAGACAACACACCACCTTAACTGACAAATTTAGGAACCAATTTGAGACTAATCAACATTTCAGAGGAGAATATGAGAAGAGAATATGAGAATGAGAGATATGAGATTTGAGAAAGGATGACAAGACACCACCTTGTCAGCATATGAGATGGGGAATGAAAGCCTATTTTAAGAGGAGCAACAAGGACCTCAGGCATAGTTGCCTAGCTTAATATGTGAGGAATTATAGCCTATTTTACGAGGAGCAACAAGGACCTCAGGCATAGTTGCCTAGCTTAATGGGGAGAATGATATGATGATGATGATGATGATGATGATGATGATGAGAGTAATGGTAATGGTGATGGGTATGGGATGATGATGGTGATGGTGATGGTGATGGTGATGGTGATGGTAATGGTGATAGAGATGAAATGGATTGGTAGCAGTTGTTGAATAATGGTGGGTGATATTGTTAAATGACAATGAATGTGGTTATAGTAATGAAAGAGGGTGGACAGTGGAGAGATATAAAGATAGTATTGAACAAAAAAGGAGGGAAGGATTCCAACACACCAGCCTGTTCAATACTAGATGGAAGGAATGGAGATGTGTTGTTGAAGTTGATTTGAATGTTGTTGATGGTGATGATGTTGAGAGGTTGATATGGTTGATGGTTGATGTTGGTTTGGAGTGAGTCAATGATGGATGTATCAATGTTGGAGATAGAGGTAGTAAGGATGTAGCGGGTGAGGTGGATGAGATGGAGGGGAGCGAGCGAGTGGTGATGTAGCATGAGGAGTGGATGAGATGAAGCAAGGAGATGTAGCGATGAGTGATGTAGCAGCAGGTGGAGTGGGTGAGATAGAGGAAATGGCGCGATGGTGGTTGAGGTAGTGGGTGGAGCGGATGAGGTGGTTGGGAGCGAGCAAGTGGTGGTTGAGGTAGCGGGTGTAGCGAATGAGATGGAGGAGATGAAATGATGATGGTTGATGTATCAGAGGATTGGAGCAAGCGAGTTGTTGTTGAGGTAGCAGGTGGAGAGGAGGAGATTATTGGGAGGAGCGGATTAGATGAAGCGAGGGGAGATGAGTGAGCAAAGTCGCAATCGTGGAGGAGAGGACAATGGGCGCGAGCAAGATGATCTGGAGGGGAGCTTGAGACAACGCAAGAGGTAGTCGATTGGTTGGGGTGAGATTAGGGTGGGATGAGGATGACTGGAGTGGATGATGATCAATGTTGGGATGGGTTCAATTGGAGATCCTTTGATGTTTGAACATAGTTTTGGTGATGGGGAGGAACCAAGTGCAGTTGATCGAATGAGAGTGACATTGGTTGCAGATCGGGGATGATTGGGATGATTGGTGGATGCCATCAATGATGAGGGGTTCGCATCTGATCTTCTTGGCCTGACACAAATCACAGGCTTGGATGGTCTTGGTACGTTTGATAGGTTTCTGTTGAGGGCTGGATAGGATGGGATGAGAGCTGATGAGGAAGGTAGGATAAAACGGGGTTGATGGAGGTCGGAATAGGTCTGGGGTCGTGGTAGGAGAGCGACTAGTAGGAGCGATGTGATATTGGTGAAGGGTTTAGGGATGCTTTGGGCCGGCTGGACTAGGCTTGATGGAGGTCAATGGGATCGAGGTGAAGGAGAGGGAGGTGATGGTAGGAAGAGGGGTACTCTGAGCGGGGCTGATGATGGTGGTGATGAAGAGGATGACAGGTTTGAGGCGGGATGGAGGAAGATATTGAGCAGAGCGAGTTGACGATGGTGGAGATTGGTCGTAGACCTTGATGAAGGCCTCACTGTCGTCTTTGATTTGAAGGGATTGAAAGTAACGGTTATCATATTGACCAAGTTGTTCAATGGAGAACGAGCGGGTAGAGTGCATGATGTAAGACATGGAGGTGAGTCCATAGATCCTATGATCGGTGCATCTAGGATTGACTTGCTCCTGCCGTTTGATTTGGTCATCATTGACTGAGGGATTGAGATGGACTGAATCTGATTCCAAGTTGTGAGGGGTAGGATGAGGAAGATGAGACGAGAGGCAAGGAATGAGCTGATATCCTGGTTGGCATGGCCTTTGATCGGCTCGGCAGGATGAGGATTGAGAGCTTGAGTGAGGCGATGGAATGCGAGTTCAACAGATGAGCTTAAGGCGGATAGGAGATCGGTGGAAGACCTTGAGAGAGGGTGCAAGAGTAGAGTGTTGGACAGGATCCGTAGAGCTTCATGTGCGATTGATGGATTCAACTTGCCGGATCAAGGGATGGTTGGGTGAGGTGGAAGGGAATTGGAGACGATGGCTTGGGGAGAGGGGCAATGGTGAGGAGGAAAAGGATGGATTGAGTAATGGGAGGTGGGAGTTCCTCGATCCGGTGCCCAACATCTCGTCGTCCTCATCCTCATCTTTGTCCGAGTAGAGCTGAGGTTGGTTGGACAAGACCGTTCCAGAGAGCTCGCCATTGTGCCGGCCAGAGTGCATGCCAACCGAGTACCGCACCCATTTGGGGGGCCAATCAGAATCAATCTTGGGACAAGGATGGGAGGTGGATTGAGTGGGATGGGGAGAGGACTGCCTGGAGGTTGAGTGAGATGGAATTGAGGATGAAATGTCTTGTTCAAAGAGGCAATTGATGAATGATGAGGATTGATAGGACAAGGTTAAACGGAGATGGAGAGGCGTATAGGACCAATAAGATTGGAGGAAAAGCAACCAGTTGGAACAATGAAGTTGACCGGATGGCTTGGTTGGATGAGTTTTGGCTTTTAACGGTGAAGAGTTGAAGAATGACTATATTGCCATGAGGGATGAAAAGGTAATGGTAGGCTATGGAGGAGCCTGATGAGGAGGAATAATAAGGCTACAAAGAGCCAATAGAGAGGGGATAATTCTTGTATAGTCAAGAGGAACTGATCTGATGAGGAGGAAGGGGCACTCCGGTATTGTTGACTGGTAATCAGATGTTTTTCATTCCTGTTCCAAGGGAAGGACCAGTATTTATGGACAACTAGAGAAACCCAAAGGGGGCCTAAGGTAGCAGGGTTAAGACAACTAGAGAGCCCCCAGAGGGGGCCTGAGACAGGAATAATATCTTAATGAAAGCAGTAAGATAGAAATAAAGCTGACTAAATTTGTCAGTTACAAAATATGAACAGAAAAAGACAACACACCACCTTAACTGACAAATTTAGGAACCAATTTGAGACTAATCAACATTTCAGAGGAGAATATGAGAAGAGAATATGAGAATGAGAGATATGAGATTTGAGAAAGGATGACAAGACACCACCTTGTCAGCATATGAGATGGGGAATGAAAGCCTATTTTAAGAGGAGCAACAAGGACCTCAGGCATAGTTGCCTAGCTTAATATGTGAGGAATTATAGCCTATTTTACGAGGAGCAACAAGGACCTCAGGCATAGTTGCCTAGCTTAATGGGGAGAATGATATGATGATGATGATGATGATGATGATGATGAGAGTAATGGTAATGGTGATGGGTATGGGATGATTGATGATGGTGATGGTGATGGTGATGGTGATGGTGATGGTAATGGTGATAGAGATGAAATGGATTGGTAGCAGTTGTTGAATAATGGTGGGTGATATTGTTAAATGACAATGAATGTGGTTATAGTAATGAAAGAGGGTGGACAGTGGAGAGATATAAAGATAGTATTGAACAAAAAAGGAGGGAAGGATTCCAACAGTGGATTTTGTAATCTTGAAGGAATTATTATAGCCCAGGCCTTCTAAAAATTGAATTCACTTGAAACAATTATCCTTCATAACCATTTTGCTCATTTTTTGTCTATTTAATTTTTTGGAATTTTTAAATAATATGAATAGCCTATTTTCAAAATTATTCAACTATTTAATTTTTTGGAATTTTTAAATAATATGAATAGCAGATTTTCATAATTATTCAAATTATTTTGAGAGAAGATAGGAGCTAATAATCTTGTGGAATTGGAGATATGTTTGAAACAATTGCAAGGCTCCTCCCCTGAAAAAATTAAGATGCATAAAAAAAACTTTCCCCATTGGTTTTGAAGTTTTTGGGGTGTTTTGGAAGTATAATTTTTCATGATCAAAGATGTAGAGTTATCTTCTGAGAATTTTGTGTTTTGAAGTCATCCAGCTGATTCATCCTGAAATTTTAGAAATTCAAGCCTTTCTTTCATCACCGCAAAGCATCTTGATTGAGAGATTTAAAGATGGTAGTCAGAAGCATGTTTGCTTTGGCTATGTTTGAATGTATTTTTCTAAAATCCTAGAATATCCCTCTTGTTGGAGAACTGGAGTCTGGAAAACTCCAGATTTGCTGAAAATAACTGACCAAAATTCTCTATGTGTGGGCCTCCATACTAGAAGCTCATTCATTGGCTCTCCAGAATTTAAATTTGAAGAAGGGAAAAGGTCCAAGTGTTTACCTTTACATGAACTAATATATTCTATTAACCTATAAACATTTTTTTTATAAGGGAAAAGGGTATCATGCTCTTCTGAGAAACTATTCAACATTAATGATAAATAAGTAGTGAAATAAAAAATAAATTTTGAATTTCTTCAGACTTGACTTAGTTTATTGATGTTTGCATTCATCCCACATCCTTCATAAGTAAAATAAATCAGGTGGATTTTGTGCAAAAGGGAGGGACCAATCTTTCTAAAAATTTTGAAAATGTTAAGTCACTCCCATTCTGGAAGCTAATTTTCTGAAGTATGGTGCAAGTGCTGAGGAAATGGTTTTACAATAAAACTTGCACAGGTTTTATGTAACACTTGCACACCAAAAATCCAACAATTTATGAATTTTAATCACGGAAGAAACAATTCAAATGGAGAGGCTTTGTTATGCTGAGGCAAACCAGAACCTATTACTTTGGATGGGATAAAATCTTAGGAATTTCAACCCTAGTTTAGAATTAATAATTAGCATATATAGAAATTTCTTTAAAAAAAATTGATAACAAATTTAGTCATCCAAGTAATTTCTAACTGCAAGCAAAAAATGTAAATAGAAAACAAGTTATAATTAATTCAAATGAGGTAAACCCAAGTAGGTGTAACTTTGATTTTATTGTAAATAGACACCAGCAAGTGTTAAGATGGGGTTTCAGTTCTTGGGACCAAAGCAACTTGAAAAAAGATGGAGAAAAGAGAAATTACCTGTAAAGAGACACCAGCAAGTTTCAAGATGGAGGTCCAGGTCTTGGGAGCAAAGGGACTTGAAACAAGATGGAGAAAAGAGAAATTACCCCAGAGGATACATTGAAGTGAAATGAAAGGCACAAAAATGAGTGTGGATTTCTTAGCAAGCCAAAGAGACAAAAAAGAAATAGTTGGCAGATGAAATAGTCAGGCCTGTAAAGAGCCACCAGAAAGTTTCAAGATGGAGGTTCAGGTCTTGGGACCAAAGAGACTTGACACAAGATGTACAAAAGAGAAAGTAACTTAGAGGTTACAGTTAATTGAAATGAAAGTCATAATGATGAGTGCACAAAAAGAGAAAGAGAGTTACAACTAAGCCAGAAATAGTTGTTGGGTACAGGCTCTTTCTTCAATCCTAATATACTACTATAGACATTTTTATGTGGTTGGAAGTGTGAGGCTGGGTTTAGGTTTTTTGTGTTTGAGTCTTTCACTTGTTTGGGCTGACATGTCTCATCAAAAACTTTACACCCCCCCCCCCCTTGCTTTCTAATTTGTAGAGAGGGAAAGAATCCAAAGTTCTTCCAAGAATTTTTTGTGGATATGGGGAGTTAGGATTTTGGTCATCCCATTGGCTAAGTTTTCAGTGGTGGGAATATAGGTGAGAACAAAGTCTTTTTTGGAGATTTGCTATCAAATCCAATGCAAGGAAACATTGATGTGACAGGTTTGATGCTGATGGAGAGGGTTTTTGAGAAGAGAAATTGCTCCCTTTTTATTGAATTAGAGAGTAGGTGAGTTATAGACTTGTTGGAAGGGAACATAAGGAATTGAAAGGATTTTAGAGGCCCACAGTATATCCTGTCCCAATTTGGAACATGATCAATGTTCAGCCCCAGTTGTAGATAAGATGACAATGGCCTTCTTTCAAGCATTTCTATATGATTGTACCATTCAGCATGAGGGTGCTTCCAGTGAATGATTGAAAATCACTACTGCAGGCATAATAAGCATCACAGTACACAACCAATTCAATTTCCGGGTCCACTTGGCTGCTCAAAGTGATGCCATGAGTCTTTGTGTGTTTGAGGTATTGGAGGATATGTATGAATTTCCTCTGGTGGGTGATTGTGTGAAAATTCAAGAACTGAGATAGGTTGCTCCAAATAAAGGCTAGTTCTGGTCTTGTGCTTTGAACCAGGTAGTTCATTATTCCAACTCCCCAATGGAAGCTGAAGTTTTCATCAACTGGTGTTTTGGAAATAGGGATCCTACCAACTTGCTGAGGAAGGGGGGTGGAAGGTAGCTTGCAGTCTGTCATTCCAAATTTGGAGAGAATATTGTCAACTTATTTGTCCTGGTTTAAGTTGATAGTCCAATATTTTCAATCTTGGGTGACACACATTCCCAGGACCCATTCACATTTGCCTAAGTCTTCCATTTCAAACCTTCTCTTCATTCTTGATTTGAAGTCTTGGACATCTTGCTCCAATCTGCCAATGATGACATTTTTGATATGGACATATACAAGGCAAATTTTGTTGGTTTCATTGTGGATGAATAGACAGGGGTCCATTTTGGAAGATTGGAAATTGAGTTTTTGAAAGAAGTAGGATAGAGTACAATACCAGCATCTGGGGCTTTGATTGAGGCCATAAAAAGATTTCAGGAGTTGGATCCCACATCCTGGGGGTATAGGGATTTCCAAAACTTTGGGGACTGGATGAAGATTTCTTCCTCAGGGATTCCATTCAGGAATGCACATCTCACGTCCATTTTATGGAGGGGGAGATTGAATTAGGCAACTAATCTTAGGAGGATTCAAAGTGAGGGGAGCCAACCAGTGGGAGCATAATTCTTGTTGTATTTGATTCCTTCTACTTGTTGGAAACCCCAGGCACACAGACAGGCCCTCTTTTTGATGATACCCCCATTTGTATTGAGTTTGGTTTTGAGGAACAATTTGGTGTCAAGCTCCTTGAATTTGGCTGTTTTAGGGACTATTTCCCATACTTTTTGGCAGTCACAATTATCCTCCTCAGTTTCTATGGCTTTTTTCAACTGGGTCAGTCAGGAGGTCTTTTTGATTCCACTTTAGTCTTAGTATTGTGAATGTATGAGGGTTCAGAGGTGATGGTATTTGCTTGAGGTCTAATTCTTTTGGGAAGTATTTGGTCCAAGGAGATAGTGGAGCTCACATCTTTTGGGGCCATTTAATACCAAGGGACATATTTTTAGTTTTTGGATGTAGGAGGATTGGTGGAGGGAGTGGATAAGCCGGAAACAGAGGAAGTTTCCATAGTTGTTTCAATGATCTCAGAGGTTTTCTCTAAAGTGAGTTAGGATAAAGTTATTGGATTTTTGATTTAGGGGAAAGAATAAATGGGATCAGAATTGGAGTCTAAATAGAAGCTCAGTTGCATGATGGAGTTTTCTGTGCTGGGATTTTCTTGGAATGGAAATCAGGCAGGGATGAGCTTGACGTGGTGAGGCCAGTGAAAATTGTCCAAGATAGGCATCCATATTTGGTAGGAGTGGTGACTTGAATCAAAGCCAAGGAGAACTCCATCTAAGCTGGAGGGAGAAAATTTTGAATCCTTCAACTTCTTTTCTAGATACAGGATTACCTTGGAACCAAACCGGGATAGGTTGTCAAGATTGGGGGGTCTTCCAGTCCATTTTTCAAAAGGTTTGATGAGATTGAGTGATTAGTGAGGAGTTTGATTCTACAAGAACAAATATTTTGTAGAGACTCATGTGGGATTATATAAAATAATTTAGCAAATAGCTTGCTTGCAGTCCTTGAAGGGGAATTTATTATTACTTATACTCCTTTAGAGTATTAGTAAGACTAAGGTGGTTTTGACTTGCCTTCCCCGCTAGTACTATAGTAATTCTGAACAATAATTTATTTAAATTAATGGCTGGTTTCTTTGAGACTTAAAATAGGTCTCAGATCAGACCTAGATTAATTAGTAACTGTTGTTGGTAGGATTTTGTTGAAGAATGTACCAGACGTATTGGATTATTGGTTAGCAGTTGATCAGATATAGTTGATCTTAACCAATATCCCAATATGAAATGGTTCAAGGGTTTAGCAGAGGGGTGGTTCAGGAGAGGACCAAAGGATGAGTTTACCCACAGGGGGCTGGGTAGAGGAAAGTTTGGTAGTTTCTTTTTTTTGTGCTCTCTTTCTTTGTAAGAGTTATTTATTCATTAATGGGTGGTTTTTCTTTAATTTGGTGCTGAATGTGTAGGTCACAGAAGAAACCTTATTCAAGCACCTGTTGGGTGGCTTAATTGGCTAAAGATGGGTAATAACTTGGTTTCTGATTTTCTGTTTTTTTTTATAATTGGTTCACTGATAATATTTATCTGGGTAGGTACCACAGATGACTAATGATGGGTTGGGTGATGGGCCAGGTGGCCTGAGGAGGTGGTGATAGAACTTGGATAGGGCAGATAGGCCCTCCTTAAATATAAAATTCCTGCCCCCAGGGGTGCTCAAGGCTTCCCCTGGGGTTTCTCCCTGTTCTGGTGAGTAACAGTGAGGTACAATTACATGAGATATTTCTGCTGGTTGGGAAAGCTTGTACAGTTACATGAGGCATTTCTGCTGGTTTGGAAAATCTTGTACAGGGGTTTCATGCATTCACAGCCCTGCATAAAATGCTGTGAAAAACAGATAAAATATATTCCTGTGCAGTACTGATGGTTGGTTTTGTGCTACTTGGTTCTACCTACATTTGTTGCTGTGCAATAACTGGTGGTTTGTTTGGTGCTACTTGCTTCTGCCTTCATGTATTTCTGTGAATTACTGGTGTTTTTTTTGGTGCTGCATGGTTCTGGTTGCCTGCATATATTTCTGCGTAGCCCTGTGGTACTTTTACTGGTGGTTTTTTGGTATCACATGCTTCTGACTACATAAATTGCTGTGTGATGCTGAGTTTTATTGGTGCTGGTAGTTTGTTTGGTATTACATGCTACTGGCTGCATAAACTGCTGTGTGGTGGTGTGGTGGGTTGGTTCTGGTAGTTTGCTTAGTTCTGGTTGAGACTGGTTCCACTTCCTCCTGCCTATACTGTTCCTGTATACTTCTGCACAGCCTCCTGTATGTATATTTGCTTGCATTCTGGTTGAGGTGACAGGAGCTGAACTAGTTGCACTGCCTCCTGTATCTGTATTTCTGTGTTCTGGCTGAGGTGAAAGGGTTGTTGTATTGCCCTGGTGTTGAGGTTAATATGTTACTGGTATGTACTTGAGGGTTTCCAAGGTATTTCTTTATGCCTTCCACAGAGCAGTGACACCTGGTTAGGTATGAGTTTGCCATAGTTGAAGGTTTCTTGGGCTGTATCTTCTAATCCATGAGGGATAGGGGGGTACTTTGGCTGAGTGAATATAGTTTATCTTTGATTTAGAATCCATTTCTGAGGTAAATTTGAGTGTTTCAGCTGTTTTTATACTAAAAACCTGAGTCTGATGGCTATAGGAAATGTTTGGTCTACCACACCATTGAGATGACATCCCCCCAGTATTTGTGAGATTTTGAGTTTGAGGCTCTGGTTGAAACACTTAAGAGGAGGTGAGGAAAGATCTTGTGATGCCAAGAGGAGCGGATCTTGGTAGTCAAGGGGGCACTCTGGTTCAGTATGAGGAAGAACAGTTGGTGTTCATTCACTTGATATTCAGCTGACTTAAATAAACTAAGTACAAAGGAGGCTGACCAGTGGTTGAACAAAGAACTAGAAATGAATAAGAATATTCAATACTGGGCCATCAGAGACCGCACAAGGTGAAGGACTAAAAGACAGGTTGCACTCAAGATTCAGGCAACACTAGCAGTAGGCAAAAATACTAACACATCCCCTTGACTGAAGCTTGAGGGAGTTTAAACAAAAAAATGAGTTGAAGACTTTTGAACACTTGCATGCCTATTACATCCAACATTACAACTTAGAATGAAGAGATTTTTGAAAGCTGCAATAAAGGCCTATTCCAATAGAAAGGAAGGAAATCTTGTGATTTTTGAACTACAATTGAACCTACAATAGAGCCTATTACATCAACAAGTAACACAATAATTCCAATCATAATTTTTGAACCCCGGTTCATTCTGGACAACAACTACTTCAAATATTTGCTCACAAAGAAGCCAAATGGATGGAGAACTCAGAGATTACCAAACATAATGTGCAACTTGAGGTAGCGCGTAACCAGAAGACTTAAGTAGCATCCAAACTTCATTGACTTGAGGTAGCAATAGACCGGGAAACTTAAGTAGCATCCAAACTTCATCAACTTGAGGTAGCAATTAACTGGGCAACTTTAGTAGCGTCCTAACTGAGAGACTTGAGGTAGTGCATAACCAGCCAACTTTAGAGGGTTGTGACCAAACCAATATTGAAAGATGATAATTATGATGACGGGCGACTTAAGTAGCGTCCAAACTTCATTGACTTGAGGTAGCGATTAACCGGGAGACTTTAGTAGCCTCCTAACTGAGCAACTTGAGGTAGCGCATAACCAGCCAATTTTAGAGGGTAGTGACCAAGCCAATATTGAAAGATGATAATTATGATGACGGGCGACTTAAGTAGCGTCCAAACTTCATTGACTTGAGGTAGCGATTAACTGGGCAACTTTAGTAGCATCCTAACTGAGCAACTTGAGGTAGCACATAACCAGCCAACTTTAGAGGGTAGCAACCAAACCAATATTGAAAGATGATAATTATGATGAGTCAACCGCAATCAAGTTGCAACTGGACGTGATACCAAATCAACAGCGGAGTTGCTAGCGGAGGACAAAGGGACAGCTAATTTTGGAGGGTCTGATCAAGAGAGCAGATGATAACAATGACTATGAGGGCACAATGGATCAAGTAAGTGCGTGGTTGATAACTTGGAGATTTAACCGTGTGAACAGGATGACCAAGAGCAAGGTTTCTGGATGATTGACCAAGATGAGGGCCTGAGATTGAGAACAAGATGGCTAGAAGACGCAGGTTGGAACTTGATAAATCAATCAATTAAGTCAATAAAGGGGTTGTGGGATTGCTACTTGTTTGAGCAAGTAAATGGAACAAAGCAATGAAGGATTGATTGACCACAGGCATATGCAAACAAATTGATCAAAGAGATTGTTGAAGCAAGATTGGTGGAACATATGTCAAGATGTTTGCAAGACAATTTGGATGCAGGCGCAATTAAGTGGAAACAATTGAAATTGCTGAGAGGTGATAGGATAGTTGACCAATTGAGCAAATGATTTCAAAAGCAGTGAGACAAAGGAGGATGATCTCAGTGGAGCATTTTGGCTTTTAACCGTGTGAGATTTTGAGTTTGAGGCTCCGGTTGAAACACTTAAGAGGAGATGAGGAAAGATCTTGTGACACCAAGAGGAGCGGATCTTGGGAGTCAAGGGGGCACTCCGGTTCAGTATGAGGAAGAACAGATGGTGTTCATTCACTTGAGATTCAGCTGAATTAAATAAACTAAGTACAAAGGAGGCTGAGAAGTGGTTGAACAAAGAACTAGAAATGAATAAGAATATTCAATACTGGGCCATCAGAGACCGCACAAGGTGAAGGACTACAAGACAGGTTGCACTCAAGATTGAGGCAACACTAGCAGTAGGCAAAAATACTGACAGTATTCAAGGGGGACTTGAATTGTGGATAGTAAGGTTCTTAACTTCTCCATTGTATTCAAATTACCTCTCTTGGAAAAAGGATTTTTCTGAGGAGTATAGGCTGAGGTAGGGAACTTTTGAATGCCTTTGTTTTGAAAAAAAAAAGAATGATGGTTGACTAATTCCCCCCCCCCCCATAATTGGATACTAAAAATTTCAATTTGCAACCAGAATATTTTTCAGCCTCTTTGACAAAGGAGAGGAAGCAATTTTAGGAGTATGACTTACTCTGAATTGGATAGATGAAGGCTTACCCACTAAAACCATCAACTATTTCAAGGAAGCAGTGGTTACCACCTTTTGAGGTGGGGGTTATTGGCCTGCATACATCCATGTTGACACATTTGAGAGTCTTGGAAGGGGTAGGTAATTGACCAGGGAATGGAATCTTGGTCATTTTAGACACCAGGCAATTGGGGAATTGGAGATCTTCTATTTCTTGATTTGGAAAGAGAGTTTTGAGGTACTTGAGTTTAGGATGACCAAGAGATCAATGTAGGTCCAAGTTTGAAAGAGTGGCCAGTTCTCAAGGGTGAGAGACATTGAGGGTCAAGATGTTGTAAATTTTGTTGCTGGACATAATATGATGATTGTTTTTGAAACATTTGGATCCCAAAGGATCAGGAATGATGGAATACCCTTTTACAAGGTAGGGGGCCATGGCAATGCATGAGTCAGATAGTTCAGAGACATGCTTTGCATGAGGGATTTCCAGTATTCCGTTTGATAGGGAAATCACAGCTTTTCAATAAACCACAAACTTCAAAGGGGCAAAATTTTCAGTTTAGAGGGTGGAGAATGAGTCCCAGAAGTTGAAAAAATATTTTCAATTCTTTAGTAAATTTCCTGATGCACCACTGTCAAGGATGATAATTTCTGGATCAATTTTCTCTTGGCTAAGGAATGCTTTGCCAGGGGTGGTTTTGTTCTGGGGTTTGGTCAAGGCAGCTTGGTGGTGTGCAATGCCAAGTTTGGGGTGGAGCTGATGACATTTTTTGGGAGTTTGGGTGGTGTTTTGATTTTTGACACCATTTTTTCAGATTTGGCACTGTTTTTGGTTTCAATTACTATTATTGGAGTTTCTGGATGATTGTCTCTTGGAGAAATTGAAAGAAGAGGCTTGAGGAATCCTTTTAGATTTTTATTGGCGCTGAATTTCTTACTCAAGTTCACTGAGGAAGGTTTCCATTGGGATCTTGACTTGCTTTCCTTTGTATTTAGTGAATTGAAGAGTTTGCATGACTGAGAATGAGGGGGGAAGGTGTTTCAAAACAATGATTTCCCATAGGTTCTCAATGTTAGAAGGGTAAAGTTTGTTGAGCAAGACTTCTAAAATTAGTTTGAAGTTTTCTTGGAATTGATTAATTGATTCTTGAAGATTTCTATTGGTAAAGAGAATTTTGTATAGTTTGTCCATCAAGTTTACTACGTTCTCCAGTGATTTAGTGCTATAGTGGTTGCAGATTTTATACCATAGCTCCTTGGGTTTTTAGATGGTAGGGGTTTTGAAAAATCAAGTGAAATTCTTCTGGTCAAGGCATAGTTGTATGAAATTTGTAGCAAGCGTTTTATTGATTTTAAGATCTGGGATGTATTCCTGAGGAGTTTCCAGAGAAATAGAGCCCAGTTGTTTTTATCCAAGGGCCATGATAACATTATTGTGCCAGCTTGAGAAGTTGTTGGAACCAACCAATTTTCACAGTGGAGACCTTGGGAATTCATTGAGTCAACCATGGAAGGGAGGATTGAAAAGGGGGGATGTTTAAAGTGCCCCCTATAAGGAAGTCTCTGACCGTATTGCCAGATGAGGAGCAGGATTTAAATTCTGATGATTGACTGTTGCTGGAGGTAGTATTAGCTGGTTATGGTGGTGGTTGGTGTTGGATCTGGTCTGAGTGATTAGACAGGGGTTCCACACTGGGTGCTTGATTTAATCCATGATTGGTTTTAAGCTCCTTGTCTTATTGAAACTGCAGCTGGTAGTTATTCCAGGCTCATAGAATTTAAAGAGACACCAGCAATTGCCAAGATGGAGGTTTAGTTCTTGGGACCAAGAAGACTTGAAACAAGATGGAGAAAAGATAAATTACCTGTAAAGAGACACCAGAAAGTATCAAGATGGAGGTTCAGGTCTTGGTACCAAAGAGACTTGATACAAGATGGAGAAAATAGAAAGTACCTAAGAGGGTACAGTGAATTGAAATGAAAGGCACAATGATGAGTGAAGAAAAATAGAAAGAGAGGTAAAGCTAGGCTATAAATAGTTTTTGGGTACAGGCTCTTGGTTCAAAAGTAATCTTCTACTATAGACAGTTTCATGCAATTGGAAGTATGAGGCTAGGTTTAGGCTTTGATGTGTTTGAGTCTTTTACTTTTTCAGGCTGATGTGTCTCATTGAAAACTTTAAAGTTATGATGCATAGAGATGATATTCTGGAAATAACTAATTTTTGATGATGAAGTAATTTTGGATTCAAAATACAAGCAAGGTTCAAAATAATTACTGTAAGGTGAGCAAAAATGAATTAAATTAATTCAGGATAATCAGGATCCTGTAGAATAACCAGTTTGAAAGTTCATGGTTGAAACTTTTTTTATTAAGTCTGTGAGATTGAAAGATCAATTGCAGTTGGAATTCAAGAGATTCAAATATCAAGTGCAAGTGATGGATTATTAGGTGGAGATGAACTGGTTCCTTGATTTTTTTTTCACAAAAATATCAACCAGAATCCACTTAGTTTTAAGAGTGCAAAAATTGAGCCTTGAAACAATGGACCTTTGAGCTTTAAGCATGACATGAAAGGTTTCTGTGGTTCTTCTTGGTAAAGATGCACTTCCTACTAGGTGGGATCAGCAATAACAATAAAGCAGACAGTAGCCCTGCATAGTGGAAAACACTACACATTTCTGATGGTCACACACTGAGGAGGGTGTTGAAATTAGTAACACATTTTTGCCTCCAGAAAGCTTTGTGTCCCTGCACCTTACCTTATTTTAACTATTGCAACAAAATTGAAATATGATTTGCACTTGTTCAATGTGTTTTTTTTTTTGGATATCTGAAGTCTCCTATTGATGAGTTGGTGTGGGTGCTCCCACCACCATGTCTGTTCATACCCAAGGGCCATGCACTGAGACTGAGGAAGGCACTGTATGACCACAAGCAAGTGATTCATTGCTGGTGAAAGCACTTCAAAGATGTGCTAGCAGTACTTGGTTATGTCTCCAGCCTATATGGCTCCAATTTATTTGTGCTCAGTCACTCTGATAATTGGAGTTTCAGTTGAACTCATGTAGACAATAGGGTTGTCACTTCTTCCAGTCAAGATCTCTTTCAAAAACTGCAATGTCACCTGGTCATGGGTTCACTGTTGGGAAGCAAATCTGACATTTGTAGTTGGCATCGATGGAGAAGGATGTGACTGAGGTGTCGATTTGCATCAAGAAAAGCTGTTATACTCTATTGAGCAAAAAGTTCTGAGATGGCACATCGACAGCATCCTTGGCTCAACCAGAAACTTTTGGTTTGATGGTAAACTCAACAGGAAATGAAGCCAACAGCAGATCTTACCTGGAACTCATCGGACTCTGAGTTAGCCAGCTGTAGCCACAAGAACCAACAAATCATTTGCAGTCAACCCATCTGCATGATTTTCAGCTGTCCCAAACCATCTCTGCTGGAAGGTGGCTTGGAGTTTGAGGGCGTATATAACGTCCACAAGGTCATGCCGTCCGGCGTTGCCCCCGGATTCAAAATTGCAGCCTCGAGCATGCTTTGTTGATGCTTCATGGGCAGGGCAATATGGTAAGTCCACTTATGGCGTCTCAGCCTCACTTTTTGGTTGTCCAATTTGATGGGTTAGCAGGAAGCTTGCTTCTAGTTTCAGTATGCCCTAACAGATATTGTTCCAAAATTAGCTTGATTGGAAATTTCATTGGTGTGAAGATATTTTGGTGTCTATTATTATCTGGTTTCGTTTAGTAATCTATATTTTTGAAGCATCGTTTCAAATATTTGCCGCTATCGTATTGGATATAACTAAGCTCTTAGGCCGACTCAAATCACTACCAGGAACATTACTTGTGCATTCAACCCCCACAAACCGGTTTGAACTTGTTGTTAGAATGTTCGTTAAGATTCGTCGCTCCCATTGCGTACGAGTCATTCCCACAATAAATAAGTGTAATGAGCAAAAGATGAAACCAGGCCCTTCCGTAAGTAAATCACCTCAAGCCTGAAATAATCTGTGTTCGGCTGGATTCAATTGGTTCGAATCTTAGAAAAATTCAGGGGTAACGCGGCTGAAGTCTAATGGAGAAAGGTGCAGGAAGCCCAAGAACAATGTAAAAGTTCCAGTCAATTATTTTCTCGTTCGTAGGTGGGAATATAAACATGCCGACATTCATCACACCAATCAGCTTTCCGTTCTTTGCAAAATTTCGACTCATACGATTGCCGTTTGTGAGTGAAAGCAAGGTGAGACGGAGAACAAGAGCAAGAGCAATGTTGATGAACCTTTGAAACCAAAAACCAGTCTCATTTCTTTCACCTGGAGGTTTACGAATATCAACTTGGTAGATGGTTTCATGATTATCCAACGAATCACCCTTGCGGCTCGTTTGGCCTTCCTTGCTATCACTGGCCATCGGAAGTATCAGAGTAGACATCATTTTGGTGGATTGATCCTCCCGACCCGGGGGAGTTGTGGAGAAAGGACAATGGACAAGCTGACCGCTTGGCCAACGGCAGAAATACGAGATAGGGCATATGGGGATGGGTTGATGTAATAGGTATAAAGATCATTTCACAGACTGGATGTATACTCCTGCGCGAAGATAAATTATTGGTGACCCACAAGGCGGCTTGAGTGCGGATAGAACCTTTTGAGATGGAGCTTTGGAAGCGGAAGGGAGGGGTAACGGTAAGCTTGAGTGAAGGACGATTTATTATCGGTTGTGAACTTGCGTTTTTAGCGTACTAGCCGCAAGCTCTTCAACAAGTTCGGCATTGGCTTTACATATCTCGACACAGCGATCAAAGGTTTGAATTTCGATAGGAGCAGATTTCCAGTCAGTAGTCGTACGAAAGGCGATATGTGTGACGCTGCCCATGGCGGGTATAGAGGCCAGATCAAAGATAGCAGAGGCTGCGGCAGCTTCACTCGCAGTCGGGTCCAAACAAGGCTCCTTTAAAAGGGCAACGGTCGTAGGAATCACAAGACCCAACATTGGTATACCAGCTGAAGCCATGGCAATGCTTGAGGCCAGTATGCACGGAGCTGGGCTCAGGGGTGCGTCCCATTCAAGAGCAGTAATGTGAATCTCAACAATCGACGATTCATTCGCTGGAAGTAGGGATGGGACCAATGCCTGTTGAGTCAATTGAGAAATCGTGCTCTCCACACTCCCGAGAGCTGTTGGTGACAGTCGACCACCAGGCAGACAAAAAGGTGCGAATCTTAAACTAATAATCAAAGGTGATGCCGATGAGGAATTGGAAAGCGAAGGGCGTGGCTTGGGACCATATCTGCTCAGAGTTGTGGGCGAGATGTCAGTGCCTTCGCTTTTACTCGAAAGTCCAAGTTGACCCAGCCGTTGAGTCGAAGCAGTACGGATACTTTTTCATGCTCGGACTAGAAGTTAAACACTGACACAGCACATATTACTTTGGTTTGACCCGATTCGATATAGCAGCTGCCGTTAGCTTGACAGATGACTCCGGTTTTGATACCTAAACGATACAAAGACCGTTAATGATCGAATGACCTATCCTAGTGGCTTCCAAGTGATGTCCAGTATCGGAAGTTCTCGCGATCATTCCTTGTATTTAAAAAAAAAAAAAAAAAACGTCGAATAGTCGTCCGAGACAGTATTTTTTAGTACTTACAAAGCTGCCGACTGTCATGGTAGGAACGACCATCTGCACGAATGGTTCCCGTCGCAGGTGGGTGGAGTGAGTGACTCGCCACTGGGAAATCGACGAAGGCGCTAGAGGTCTCGGGGCCAACGTATCGTCGGCGGTCGACAAGGCTCGATGACTGATTGGATCCAGAGACATTTGCGATCGAGAGAGTGTTCGACATCTTCTTTTCTGGCTCACTTCGTCCCTCCAGCCTGGCGAAGCTCGAGTCCCTGGGGAACAGCGGGTACATGCATACATATACAGTACCTATGTATGTACATACATCCATTCTCAAACCCACGGTCGACCGCGACGGCTGCGGGCAGGTCTCTCAGCCATGCGCAGCACGGTACAGACGTGCTACATATGACTTTTCCTGGAAAAACTGTCTGCCCCCCCCCGAACGTATGGTTCCGGTGAACAGTCCACCTCCCCGGACTGCTTGGCTGCTTTTTTCGCACTCTGTCTACGTGACCCGATATTCCTGGCGCATCACCCGCAATGTTGGCGACCATGCCCGGGTTTTCTATCCACTTTCCCAAAAAGAGGACAGGTGATAACTTTTGAGAAAAACTTGAACAACATGCAACAAAAAGTTGCCATGATAATTGCAGTAGGTGGTAAAAGTTTAGCTATACATCTTAAAAGCTTGTAAGATACAAATAATATCTCTTTTTTTTTAAAAAAAAAAAAAAAAAGATGAAGGTGGTGGTAACCGGTGAATAAATAAATATTTAAATAAATAAATAATTTTTTAATTCTCTCTGGAAATGTAAGCTGTAATTTTTTGGCCATGAGAGACAGGCTTGAGAAGGATTTTAGAGTGATCAAACCAACTTTGACAATTACTTTCAGTCATCACCTCACCAATCCTTTGCTCTACTGCTTCAACCAGTTGGGGCCTGCTGTGAATTTTTTGTGCCCATACAAAAGCTTTGAGAGCATTGAATGAAAATTCAATGGGGTTCAGGAGGGGCAGTCTGGTGGTTATTTATCAACATAGGCTCAGAAATGTACCAGCAGATGGGTCAGGGCTCAGCAGTGGGTGGATTCAGGATCCACAGCACAATAAGAGAGATGCTGATCCCAACTTCTGCCTATTCTGGTGGTTAAAGGTGTTGCAGCACAGGAAGCGCAAGCCAGCCACATTGCCCAAATGTATGGGTTTATGATAGTGGAGCTGTATGCCTATACATAAGGAGGATTTTCATGGCCAAAGTAAGCAATTAGCAGACTATCAAGTATGCAACCAAAGACAAACTATGGGGTTTGTGAGGGATTGCAGATTGGGTAGGTGATTGTTGGGACAATAGCTTGTGAACATTGAGGGTACAACATGTGGAGTTCAATGGGGATCTTCAAAGGAGAATCAACAGGGATCCTTAAAGGTAGGCATATTGGGGAAGATTAGTTAGTAAACTATTGGAGATTGCAAGCAATGGTGTAATTATGCATGCAGACATAGTTGGGCTAGGTGGATCATAGCTGGGATCAGTCAAAGTCAATTGGGGAGGTGCATGAGGAGGGAGGTTAGTGTGGAGGGAGTCTTTTGTTAATGTTGTGGTGGCTATTAATAGACATAGTTTCAGCAGTGGACCAGTGGATGGATAGGTCTTGGCAGTGTGTGGATGCAGGATCTTCAGCACAATAGTAACAAAAGCTGGGACCAACCCTTTGCCTAGTCTGGCAGAGTTAGATGAAGGCTCAGCAGCAGGGGGATGCAGGATCCACAGAGCAATGGGAAGAATGCTGAGCCTAACTCTTGTCCTTGCAGAGGTGAAAGGTTTTACAAAGCAGGAAGAAGAGCCAGCCATGTTCTGCAAACTATGGAGTTAGGTTATCAACATTGGAACTGTATGTATAAGGGTGGGGAAAAGCTTATGTCCAAGGCAAGGAATGAGCAGACTCACTGGTATGCATTTGAAGACCAACTATGAGATATGCAGGGGAGTTGCAGAGCAGGTACGTGGTTTTTGGGATGATAGTGCATGAACTTCAAGGGGCAGTATATGGAGATCAAAGGGGATCTACCAATGAGGATAAATGAGGATATTCTGAGGTAGGGATATTGGGTTGGATTGAATAGTAAGACTATTGGAGGCCAAAATTAATGCCATAAATAATGAATTCAGACAGATTGGGGCTAGGCAGATCACATCTGGGATTGATCAAATTCAATTTTAGAGGTGCATAAGGAGGAAAGGTAGGGCAGAGGAGGTCTTTTGCTAATTTTCTTCTTTGTTCTTTCAGTTTGTTTCAGGGTTTTATATGTAAGTCTGTTGTTTTTAAGTGTAGAATGGGGTGTTTTATTGTATCTGATTGGATCTAAAGGTATCATTATTGTAATGTTCAGACTAAAAAGAAAAGGTTAGATTTTGCCACAAGACAATCAGATGGGGAGGCAGATGAGCCACACCTAAAAAGAAAAGGCTTGAGGCCACACAGGTTGATAGAAAAGCAGCACAAACAACACAATCACAAGTCTAGCCCAGAATCCAGGATGCGAGTGGTACGGTATTGGAAATGCACAAGGAGAGAGGCATCCTGGTTCTGGGCCGGTGCAAGTAGATAAGTGGAGCGCGCAGGTAGACAAGTGGCCCGCACTCATGTGCGCAGGGGCGCTCAGAGGAGTGCCATAGTACAGAGAAAGAAAACACAAAAGGAGAAAATACAACAGAGCACACAGTACACACAAGCGGTAGCGTGGTAACCTGGAATAGTGAGAAGGATGAAGGCACATTAGCAAAATCTCCTTATCAACAATTATCATATCTTAGCCAATTGGAAATTATCAAATCATATCTAGGACAAGTGAAGTTACAGCAAAAGCAAAAAAGTAAAGGGAAAATTAATTATTGTTTTCAGGAAAATATGTGTGGAGTTGTGTATGAGGATTCTTTCAAAGCATTTTCTTGAGAGAATTTGGATTGGTCACCAAGACCAGAAGGGATCTAAACTGGCTGAGCTTGAGGAGTGAAGTTGGGTTGAGAGAGGAGAGAGATAAGTCAGAGTAGATGAAAGGACAGGCCAGAACAACATTCAACAATGGTTTCTGCTGAGCGCCTTGAGAGATCTAGATAGGAAACAGATGAGTTTGGATTGATTGATGAGTTGAAGGACTCAATCTTACTGAGATCAGACTGGCTGCCAGGATCAAATATGGTCATTTGTTGAGTGTTGAGGTAAGTTGTTTGTTGTGTTCCAATAGTTTGGTGGAGTTGTTGGTTGATTTGTAGATTTTTTAGCAACAGCAGTCCTTGATTGAGGTTGATGAGCCAAAGGTGGATTGGGAGTGTGGTTGCGAGGTTTGGAGATTGAAGTGTCCGCACAGGATGCTGAGGCGAGTAGGTGACATGTGAGAGACAGAAAAGAAAGAAGTGAAAAACAGGTTGTGAAACAAATAACACACCAACAGTGTGCACACAACAATTGATAATCCAGAAACAGTAATTGAGATTGAATCAGAGAACATCTGTGAGATAAAATGAAAGAGAGAAAGTGATTCAGATTCTAACATTTCTTAGTTCTAGTAGCAGAGGTTGGATATAGTGGACAAGAGTTTTGAAGAATTCCTGGAACAGAGCAGGATTGTGAAAGATATTTTCCTCTGTAAACTTTCTTTCACCACAGCATTCTCTTTAATTATTCTTGCTCAATTTGAGGGTTTTATACATAGGGGCCATTTTTACATGCAAGGGGAGGGAATCATTGAATCTTACTCGTAGGAATTCACACAAATCATAAATACAAATACAAAAAGCAGAGAGAGAGGAAGACTTAAAGAGTAATTCTTCAGAGAGAAAGTGTTGCAGAGTTTTGTTTAAATTATTGAAGATAAGTCTTTATAATTAGTATTAGTTTAGTTTTGGATAAGTATATCAATCAATGATAAGAGCAATTCCTAGACCAGAGCAGGATCATGGTGGATATTTAGTCTTGCGCACAATTCTGCACCATGGCACGTATTGTGGTAAGAATTTGATCTTGATTTTCTTTTCCACTTAAATGGTTTGTTTTTCTTGTTCCAATTCCTTTACATAGTGGATAGGAGCATTCTCCGTGTAGATCAAAGCCCCTGTAGGCCATCTTGATTTTAGTTGAATCAGAATATCATAAATGCCATTTGAATTGATGCCCTTGCATCGGCATCCATCAGTATTTACCAATTGATGGTAAACATAGCTTTCCTTTTGAATGGCTTCCATTATCATGATCTTGTTAAGTTGGGGTTTAAAATTCAACAAATCCATCTTTCCTCAAGATAAAATCAACCCATTAGTTTTTCAAAAAATAAAAAAATGAAAATGAAAAAACCAGCAATTTCTCAGCCATGAGACTTTTGAGTATCAAGATTGAATCCAGTCTCATCAACATAAACACCAAATTTTTCTGGTTTTATGAGACATTGAATGATTTAATTAAGTCAATTGTCAATTACCAATGGATTTTTCCACTTGCTTGGGATTGATGTCACAGTCTTCAATGGGATTCCCATTTTTTTCAATGCTTGATCAATAGCTGTTTTTGAGGTGGTGTTATCAATTATTTTTTGATGAATTAAACCATATTCTTGATTGATTCCCCTGGATAATCCTCAAGGAAAATGAGGATTTCAACAAAAATATCCATGGTAAGTTTTGATTTCATTCCTCTGTGGGAATTTCAGTCTACTATTGATGTTGCCTGAATCTTGAGTGAAATCTTTGTGATGACTGCTATTTGTTCTTTATTATCACTATTCTCATGATTGTTAGAGATAGTGTGATCCCTTTATATTATACCAAGTTAGTTATAATTCTATTGGACTCTTTATTTCAATCCATGTGGCTCCCCATCAGATGTGGTCCTCCAAGTTGTGCAGACTCTGATAGTTCAATATTTAATACTTTATATTCATTTTTATTCTTTGTTTTCAACCACTTGTCAGCCATCCTGTATTGAGTCTATTTATAGTGATACCTGATCAAGTGAATTACTCATCTGTTCTGACTTAAAATTAACCGTATTTCCCACCTCTGATTCCTTAGATCTGCTCCTCTTGGCAAAATAAGACTTCATCTCATCCTTTTTTTCAGTATCAACCAGAGACTCAAACTCTAAATTTAAAATCCTCTTCTATTTTTTGGTTCAGGTGGTTGACCATAATTAGACCAATTGTGTTCTTGAAGAATTTGTGTTACCTGTCTTGTTGAAACCTTGAAAATCAAGGCGGCATTTTGTAGTTCCTTTGCCTTTGCTCACATTTTCATAGATAAGTCTTGAAACTCTTTACTAATTGGTTGATGTGGTTTTATTCCTCAAGCATTGACTGAAGCAGGTGGTTGGTTTACTGGTTTAGATTCTCTAGGCTATGGCCAATGAACATTTCCCAATGCTTCTTGGCATTGGCCTCAAGGAGCTGGCATGATAGTTCATCAACTTCTCCTAAAGATTTTCAGAAGTGTTTCTTTTGTTATTTGATTCTGCTTTGACATCATGCAGCTCTGAAATTGAAATCTATACAAAATAGATATTCATAAATAAATAAATAAAATTAATAAATATTCAAAAAAAAACAAAAACAATACCTTTGAGGATGTGAAGATTTGGGGGAGGTCAATCTTCAATTTTGAGGTAGCATGAAGGATTGAAAAAAAAGGTGAATTTGATTTGACTAAGAAACAACCTTGCAACTATCTGTCACTTTTTCAGGAAATCAAACAACAACTTGGGGTGGGAGAGACAGGAATTTGGTAAAAAATGGTAAAAAAATCCCTCCCTGTGCATGGGAAAGCCTTTTTTCTAAGGAAAGAAAAGAAATAATGGGAAAATGAAAGAATAAAAAAAGAGATTAAGAAACAGAAACACAATTAATAAAATAATAATAACATCATTGTTCTTTAATATAAGAACTTAGATCATAAATATAGCTCCCAGTCAGGGGCTTCATGTCACCCTCATGATTTTTAATTTTAAAATTTATGAAAAAAAATTGAAAATTACCTGTTGTGATTTCTGTTTGATAGATTCATGAAATTAATGGAAAATGTATTTTATTTCATTGTATTTCTTGAACCTTGAATTTGATCTGATGAGGTTGAAATCAAAGCTTGATTAGGTTGAGAATGGCAGAGTATCTGGAAATATATTCATTCTTTTTTTTTTTTTTTGAATTGTTTTTTATCTGTAAACTTTTTTCAAAATCTTTTCAAAAATGAATAAGTGCATTTTCCATGATGATGAGCCAGTTTTATGGAAATCATTTGTGGTTCAGTGGCGAAAATTTAAAATATAGAGGGAAATGGTACACCCTTTTTTTCTTTTCATCCTTGTTTAGTAACTCATTGTCACACTTTGCAC
>CM062627.1:52161881-52321881 GCA_025617555.3 Puccinia polysora | reverse complement strand
AAAACCAAATTTAATCGTAAAAAAATTCAACTAAATTAAATCAAACAAAGTCAATTCAATTACTATCATTCCAATTTTATCATTTCATAAACTGAATCAATAAACCCCCAAAAAGAGGAATGTAAGTCAACCTCAAGGGGCTATCCCTAAAGTAAAAACTCCAAAAAAAAACAACCTCAACTTGTGCTAAAATGATCCCATTGTAAGAGGTAAAAATAATCCTTATGTTGGTATCAAACCAATGCAAGTTTAACTGACTTAACAATGAAATATAATTTAAAAAAACAACAATAAGGATGTTATATCAAAACACTCTAATTATGTTAAAAATGTGAGAACCCTTCATATTAATAGAAGGACAAGATCAGAACCAGAAGTACATTATAGATCAAACAAAAATGACAAAATGAAAACCCGAATGATGAAATGATGTCATTTTTATAAATTGGAATACAAATCAAGTTGATTCTTGAGATGATCAACCCAACCAGAATCTTCCTTTGAAGTCAAAGAAGAATTTTTGATACAATGGGAAGGGTTGGAATCATATTTCCCTCATGTAATAAATGAACCCAGTGGTTATTCTTAACAGAGGAAATGAAGATGGAAGTCAATGTTTCTTTTTCACCCATTTTCAAAAGAGTATAAGTATAAAATGACTCTAGTAAAATAAAGTAAAAATTTCCTTGCAAAAGTATCTGCTATTATTTGACCCATATCCAACTTTGGAAGCCATTTTGAAGAGTTAATATTTTTATGGATGTCCTCAAAATCAAGTATTTTTTTGATCTTTTTTTCCTCTTTGCTGCAACCAAGTATATTAGAATAGCATTCCTTGTGTTTCCCCAATGCTTCTATCATTTCCCTTTGGAAATTGAACAATCCATTTTCATGATAACCAAGTGATTTATTGATGACTCTCAATCTAAAATTGCCATCACCAAAACTGTCCCAAACCTCACCCAAGAACGTATGTAATTTCTCAGGTATTATATTTAATTATTTCAACTTTGGTTCCTACAATCAAAACTCACTGAGCCAACAATCAAATAAAATTAATCCAATAAATAATCACCAAAGATGAGCTTCTGGTTTAATTCTCCTGAAAATCTCTTTCCTCAGAAGAGGATTCAAATCCCAAATGAAGGGAGCCTAACTCACTTTCAGTCTCTTCCTCTGAGCTATGAAATTTCTATTCTGAGCCTGAGTATTTGGAATATAAATCTCAAGTTACTTTTAAAAATGTTCAAACCTTGAAATTTCATGCAAGGTTTCTTTCAATTTTGGTCAAATGGACCTGGAATATAACTGTTTGGATGGAGCCTTGGCTTAGCAAAAAAAATTGTTGCATTCTTTACCAGGGACTTTAAAAGCTCACATTTAACTTTTTCAGCTTTTCCCATAAAAATTAAACTTAGCTTATCAAAAAATTGAGAATATTTGAGCACTGGATCAGTTTTAACATTTCAATAAGAAAAATAATAAGTAATTAGTAAATCCATTAACAAATGAGCAAGCCAATAGGAATCATAAATCAAAAATTCTTCATCAAAAAGAAATTCAAACAATCCCAAAATCCAAAAATTAAACCTACTGAACTGGAAGAGCTATAGTATAACATCCACTGAGGATGAAAATCCCAGGAAAAACAGATCATCTTAATTATATTATTTTGCCTAATATGTGGGAACAGGGAAAGCCTATTGTCTTGGAATATGATTTGTGAAAAATTTGCCATCATGATGAAGCTTTAAATTCTCAAATTGTTCCCCAATGAGTTGAATTGCCTCAATTGAAAACTTGTATCACAATGGTGAAAGTTCTTTTGTAAGAATGGTTTTCAAATTTATTCAAGAGTTTCTAAGGAGTGCATAAAATGATTTGATTTGGCCATGAATTTTTCCATAAAGGTGTTTCCACACATTCAAAATGTTCCTCATTGAAATTTCAAATGATTCTTTGAAAGTAGCATGGGCCCTTTCTAACCAAGACATTTTTCGATCTCCAAAGTCAGGTTTGACCCAATTCCATGCAGTTACAAACATCTTTTTGACAGGGAGAATTTTATTTTCCAGATACTCAAGCACATCCTCACAGTCTTTCAAGAAACATTGTATAAAATTTTCAACATAAGCAATCCCAGCAAAGATGAACAGAAGAAGCAATGAATTGGCCAACTCTGAGTTCTACATCATTGAATTCTGCCTCCCCCTTGGTTCTTGACACCCAATAATTTTCCCACAGAGAAACAGAAAATTTCAATCCTTGATCATCATTACTGAAGCAAGATTTCCAATATGCTTGAATATTTTTGGACAATTACCAAGAGAAAAACTGTCTGGATGACTCAGGGAAACTCTCTTCAATGGCAAAAACCAGAGATTTTTCACAGTCCATAAAAAAGACTCTTGGAAGCCTCTCTCAATCTTCAAACAACTACTTTTGTGCATTCACAGCCAAAATGTAGAATTCAGATGTTTCTCTTGTTATAAAAACAAAAGCCTGTGTAAAATCTTTCATGTTGGTGGTCATTCCTACAACATGAAATAGCAAAATGTTGTGCATATTTGTTTTATAAGTAAAATACAACAAGGAAATATTATCAAAGTTTCTAAAAAGTTTTATAGAATCAGGATGAGCCAAGAACAGGGCCTCTAAGTGACTCTCTCCACTGAGTTTTGACCTGGAAACCAACTGGGTATATTGGATTTTTTTCAACAGAAAATCAAGAACACTTTAAACCTTGAGTTCTTCAGCTTTTACCTTGTGCTTAGTATTATAGGTTGTTCTATTGTCAATTTATTCTCCACCATCAATATTGCTCAATTCACTTTTGAGTTGAATTTTATTGAGCCCATCTTGCAGGCCTTCCTCAAGTTGATCCAACGCCACACCAGAGTTCTCCTCATTTGAGGATTCACTGATGGTTTTTAAGATGGTTCATGATTATGTTGGTCATTTATAATTGGTAGACATCTTGTGGGATCTTCTACTGTGTTAATTTCATGGATCATGAATTGAAACTCAAAATTCCTTGTGTGAGTTTTCCTTTGCTGTTTGTTGAGCTGAAGCACCAAATATATTCCATTTCTGTTGCATTCTAGGTCATAATATTTCTCTCTCTTTGAATTAAGGTTGTCAAAGTGTAGACATGAATGGATGCCCATTTTTGGAATAAATATGGTGGTTATTCCCTACTAGGAAAGGATATTACTGGAGGAGGGTCATGAGGCTCTGGAACCTCATAGTTACATAGTAACACCCGCCATAGTCATCTCAGTTTCCATTAAATCAAAAAAATAAAATTGTGCATGAAATTTTGCGCACCACCACTGGTCAATTCCAGTTTTGGAAAAAAACTTTCCTCAATTTTTACCCATCCCTAGCTTCTGCCACTGTTGATTATTCCCCAGGTACTCTTCAGCTACCATCTCCTACCGCGCCTCCACGCAGAGTACCTTACCACCTATTGTCATTTCTGACAGCGCCTCTGGGCACGGATGCGCAGTGAATCTACAACGGGGACCCCAATGTGGCCTTCTCGTACATACTCGGACTCACTGCTTCAGACAAATCTCGCAACCATCAACCAACCATTTCATCCTCCAGTTCTTTTCATTCAATCCCCTTCTTCTTCCTTCTATCTCATCTTTCTATGTTTCTTCTGACTATCTTCTTTATCAATCTCCTTTCTTTTCCAATCTCCTCAACGGCCATCCTTCCTCCATCAAATAAACCCTCAATCCAAATTCGCCAATCTCTGACCTGTAAGATGACAAATTCTCCAACAAACCCTATTGAATTCAATCTAACTCTAAAATCCAAACAGTCCTTCTACTTCCACTCAAATTCCTTTTCTTCTATTTCTTTTCCCTCCTGAATTGTCTCATTGTCTACAGATCTCCTCTAAACTCAAAGCTGTCTCATTGAAAAACACTCTTTGATCTACGCTTTAGGATTCTACATTCCTTTCTTCACGCTTCGTGTCTCTTTGAAGATTCTTTCTGATACATTTCTTTCTGTCTATTCCTGATTTCTCATCCCAAGCTGGTTATAGTTCTAAAGAAATAAATCTCAAACTTATTACGGTTAAAAGCCAAAGCTCCTCCTACAAATCAAACCGATCAAGATGTGAACAAACCAGCCGGTGTGGTGCCCCATCCTGGACACCCTGGCCGCTGTGGTGACCAATCCGGGACACCACGGAAAAAAAAAAAAAAAATATATTTTTTTGGTTGTACCCCTATGGGTACCTTCATTTCCCCCCATCAAATCCAATCATCCTCATCCGATCTTTATCCTATCCCTAGGCTCAAGATGCCCTACTATACTCCCTCCAACCCTTGTCAATTCTCCTCATCCGCTTCAAAGAGGCAGAGCGTCTTGGCCCTTGGTTCCATCGCTCATCTTCAGCATTACCTTGTCAGGAATGGCTTGGCTAACAATAACAGGTCCTCAAACCATAAGAACATGGTCCTTGCCCTTCCTGGTCGCGATCCAGATGGCTTATTCGAGCCGGACTCCCAAAACTCATTGATGGCCTCACAACCTTCATCACTCCAATAACAAATCAACCAAAAAAAAAAAAAAAAATCACTTCAGAGTCCTTCGATCTCCTCTCGAGCTCATTCTACTCACTTTCGATCCAGCTCATCCAGTCACCCCTCCCAACCCTCTGACAATCTCTCCAAACTTGTTGATTCATTCTCTGTTCCTCGCTAACTCGGCCTTTGACTCTTGGCCTAGCTCATTTGATCATCCTCCTCATCCATCCATTGGGTTGATCATCGACTGTACCTACCCTCTCATCCTTCAACCCTCCTCTACCTCCTCCTCGCCCATCATCCAATCCAACCAACAACCGCGAGCGACCGCTTGCGGCCGTCGGAACCTTCACCCCGCTGTCGCTGCCAATTGGGCAACGACAGCCATTGTCGACACCCGCAACCGCTGTCGCGGGTGTCCATCTGGTTGCCCGCGGTCATTCTCGACGCGGGCAACATTTCTTTTTTTTCCTCTCATGTTATTTTTTTTGTTTTCATTTTTCCCGCACCTATTTTGTAGTATCTCTTGTACATAGTATACAGGGCCTCATTTCTATAAAAGGAGGGGCTCTCCCCTTCCTTTTGGCCTATCATCAGAGGATCCTATCATCATCATCCTAGCATCCAATGAGACCATTATCATAATCAAACTTATCCGTGGGCATCCTTCCCCACTTATCTGAGCAATTTATCCGGGTATATCTATGATTGCCCCTTGATCCTTTGAGCCTCCATACTCAAACTCTGTCCCTTGTGACCTTGATCCTTATCACCAACCAATAGCCTTGCTGGTTGAAGAAGAATTCCTTTCTGTCTGAATTCTTGAGTGTGTTATACCACTCTGATCACTTTTTCCGACCATACTGGTCTTGATCTCTCCTTGATAATCTTTCTGGAGCCAATCACGTTTGATTGAAGAGGTTTTATTAAGCTTAAAACCTGGAGTGTTATACCTCCCTTCTTCTTTAAGGTTGAATTTCGCCACGCTATTCTTGAGTCCCTTGAGAAGTGTTGGGATATTCTTGCTCAAATTTGTTATTGATTTGCTTTGAGAGCTTCATAAACAAATTGCTTTTGTTTTGTTCAGCCTCCCACAGTTATCTGGTACCCTTCAAGTGCTTGATTGCGGAGAGTTGGGCAGGTTCATTGAGAACCTGGAGGTTGGTTGGGATTGAGTTGATCTTTCCTAATCAGCTGCTGACGACCAGATTTATTAGCTTGTGGGCATTGTTACTTCCAACTGCCTTGTTCTATTGAACTCTGAACAAACCTTGACTTATTTTTTCAAGTCTTTACCTGCACCATCTTGCCTCAGATAGTGTTGTTTCCATCGCTACCAACAACCCTTATCCTCTTCCCTTACTTTGATTTCTCATCCATAAGGTTCTGGACCTTGATTCCGGTTACATTTAAATTTTATTGTAACTCCTAGGAGGGCAGACTAAACAGCACCTTTCCCCTCCACAGAACTGCCACGGCTTAGCACCGTTTGGAGTCTTACATTTGGTCCCCCGGGCCGGGATCGAACCAGCAACCTTGGGGTTTACAGTCCCAAGACATTTAAAGTCAACCTCAAAATCCAATCTTTTTTTCCATTTTTTTCTCTTCTCAAATCTGATCCGTGGAGGCAAATTATCCTAGAAGTAAGTTCTCCCAATTTGTGCACCGCTTGGGCAAGATACTTGTCGTTTTTGGCGAAACCCTACTCTTGCCACACTCGTGAGCCACTTTGGAAATCTGCTCTTTGGATCCCCTAGGAACTCTGTTATTTGATATGGCATCTTCCGCTACTCCAACCACCCCTGTCCGACCTAAGATGGTAAAGATCAAACCTCAGAACAAGAACTTAGGCTTCAATGGTACAAATGTCAAGCAATTCTTGGACTCCTACAAAATGGCTGCTGAAGTGGATGGAGCTAGTGAATTTGATATGGCTTATCAGTTGCAATTCTTTATCTCCTCTGATGAAGTTATGGAGGTAATCGAGTCTTTTGAGGGATTTGAATCCCACAACTGGACGCTTCTCAGGGAGGCTATGTTGGCATACTGGGGTAAAATAGATGTGGCTAGGTTTACTCTGCAGGATTTGGATGCTCTGGTTGCTCAGTGGATCTCCAATGGTGGTATTTCTTCAGCCTCTGACTATCAGATTTTTAGGAAGTCTTGGGATCCCATTCAAAACTATCTTATCCAAAACGATCACATTGACACAGTGGACAAAATTTGAGCAAAGTTCTTCCAATCTTTTTCGTCGGCTGTGCAGGAAAGGATTAAAGAAGAACTGGTCAAATCTGGATCCATGATTACCACCAGGGATAATTGATTCAAGCTCCCTGTTTTTCTCACCCTTAGGAGTACTGTGGATAAAGTCATGAAAGGTCAAACTGCTCTTACCTTTGAAAAGCCTAGAACTACTGAACCGGTCCATGCTCCTTCTTTTAAAGAGTCAAACAATATTATGATTAAAATGGAGGCAGATCGTAGGCCTAAAGCAGATCCTAATTCCAATCAAGAACCTACTACTATAGATGAAATCACCAAGTTACTTAGAGCCTTTGAGAACAAAATAGATCAAAAGATTTCTTCGCTAGCTAGTCCCAAAACTCCTTCTTCTGTCCCCAAATCAACTCTGGTCTGTTACTACTGCCATAGGGAAGGCCATGGAACCGGACGATGCCAAGAACTTCAGAAGGACCTAAAGGAAAAATTGGTAGAGCAGAGGGGAAACAATTACTTCCTTCCTAATGGTGCCCTAATCATTTTTGACTTGTCTCGTCCTATCCGACATGTGGTGGCCTCTTACCAGCCATCACCTCCTGTGAAAGCATCTCTTGCTTCCTTTGAATTTCGATCATCCTGTGGTACCCTCCAACCTTGGTATCCTCCAGCTATTTCTTCCTCTAGTCTTGCTGGGACTACTTATCAATCTGATCCAGCCAGGAAACCACATGAGGAACCTAAACCTCATAAGGCTCCTTCCTTGCCAACTTCAATCCTTCAAAAACCCGTTAAACGTCAATCATCACTTGAGCCTCCTTCCTCTGATGTAGAAGACATGGAGGTGGAAAAGGAACCACTCATGGAAAGGTTCCCAGATCACCCTGAACCTTCTCCCTCACCTCAACCTTCTAATCCTATCTTAGATTCTGCGTCACCTGAACTTCCTCCCTCCACCCAGCCCAAAGTTCGATTTGAAAGGGGCATTTCCAAGGATCACACCAATGCTGTGGAGGGAGTATTAAAGAAAATTTCCGATCTCAAAATTCCTGATCTATCTGTGGCTGAACTCCTATCAATCTCTCCATCTGTTGCTGAAGGAATGAAGAAATGGGTCTCTTGTCAACGTGTGGAAATTGGCCCTGAAGAACTCAAAGTCTCCTCTGGCACTTTAATGGAGGACTCTGGTGGAACCAGTCCTTCTTTAGAATCCAACCTTTATTCCTGTCCCCTTGGCTTCCTTCCTTGTTATCTTGGTGACTCAGCTAAAACTGTTTCTCCTCTTGTGGATTCTGGATCTCAGCTTAACTTAATCTCGGATGCTATGGCCTGCAAGCTCAAACTTAGTCCTAGGGTCAGCTTCAACTCTGCAGTGTATGGGATAGGAAATCAAGCTTGTGAACTGGTTGGTATTGCTGAAGATGTATTGGTCAGGATTGGTCGAAATATTGTTGGAAACTGCCACTTTTGGATCACTTGTTTGGACAGTCCTATGATCTTGGGACGACCCTTCTTAATGGACTTTGGTGCAACCCTGATGTTTTCTGATCAAGTTGGGGAGAGAATTCTTCTCCCTGATGCTGATGGCAGGAAAATTGAAGTTCCTCTTTGCTCTTTGGATTCTGGTCGTTGGGAAAGAGATTTTCCTGGTCATTCTCCCAAATCATCTTTTAAGGGGAAGCAGAAGGATAACTCTAGTTCCTCTCATTTTTTAGGGGAATAGTTGATCCTACTGATAGTTGTAGTTCTTTTCAGCCTCAGACTGCAACTCAAGGGTCAACTCCCATCCCTCAGGCTTATTTTTCATTCCTTTCATCATTCTCTTCTGAGCTCAAGAATATTAAAAAACAAAAACACATCAAAATAGAAAAATCCAAAAATATTTCTTCTCCATCTCCTTCTCTCTCTGGATCTGTTGTGTCTTCTTTTCCTTCTACTTTTAAGTCTGATCAATCTTCTCTTAGTTCCGGTTTGAATCTCCGCAATGAGTCTAAACTAGATCCTAATTGCAATCCTGTTTTTGGTGATTTTGGTATGAAGGAATATGGGCTTCAGTGGAGGCAATTTGGGGTACAAGTAAGTCCTCCCAATTGTGCACTGCCAGGGCAATCTTTTACCGTCATTTTCGAAACCCTACCTTGTGCCACACATGTGAGCAACGTATTATCTCCTGGTTCTTCTTTTATGGAAAAGGCACCCTTCAAGGATATTGCAGAACATTGTACTTGGAAGATGTTGGAACTTGGACTCAGCTTTTGTAATCAAGTCTCTCTGGTCAACTCTTGGAGGAAACAAGAACTTCTCTCTTTTGCCACTAAGTATAAACCAGTTGCTAAGAAGATCCAACCAGTTAACCAGCCTATGCCTCTCAACCTCAATCCTCCCCTTATGCGTCCTCCTCTATCTCGCGATCCTTACTGTGGTCTTCCTCAATCTCTTACTGGTCCCTTTGTGCCTAATGGACGGGTCACTGAAGAACGTCTGAGGGTGGTCAACTTTGGTCCAGATGGATGGCTTCTTCCTGATGAGTTAAATTTAATCAAAAATGTCTTATCTCTAAGGGAAAAATCTATTGCTTTCTGTGAAGAAGAGAGAGGTCTCTTGCGGGAATCCTATGGCCTCCCTTATATCATCCCTGTAGTTGAACATGATCCTTGGCAAAAGAAAAAGATCCCTATCCCTGCTGCTAAAGTTGACAAATTCATCAAGTTGGTCCGGGAACAAGTTCGAACTGGCCTGTATGAACAGTCAACTTCTAGTTACTCCAGCCCCGTCTTCTGTGTCCTCAAGAGTAATGGTAAACTTAGAATAGTTCATGATCTTCAACCTCTTAATAAAGTTACTATTAAAGACTCTGGTATCCCTCCTGCTACTGAAGAATTTGTTGAATCCTTCACGGGGAGAGCTTGCTATGGTCTAGGGGATATTATGGGTGGCTATGAAGAACAATCCTTACATCCTATTTCTTGTCATCTCACTACTTTCAATACTCCTCTTGGTCAATTTCAACTTACTCGATTGCCTCAAGGAGCCACCAACTCGGTTGCAGTCTATCAGGCTCAGATGATGTGGATCCTTCAGGATGAAATCCCTGATCATGCTGGTATCTTTATTGACAATGGAGGAATTAAAGGTCCAGTATCTGACTATGATAATGAGCTCTTACCTTGGCATTCAGGAATTCGTTGTTTTATCTGGGAATATGCTGCTACCTTGGAGAGGATTCTGTTTCAAATTGAGGAATCTGGCCTTACTGTCTCTGGATCCAAACTGGCGGCTTGTGTCCCTGCTCTGGAAATTGTTGGTCATGTGGTCTGCAAGGAAGGAAGAAGGATGGCACCAGCCAAAGTCAACAAGATCATCTCTTGGCCTACCCCAATCAATCCAACTGAAGTTAGGGGCTTTCTAGGTGTTGTCACTTATGTTAGAATCTTTATCCCATCTTTATCCAAAATCTGTGCACCCTTGCTTCGTCTAACCAGAAAAGATGCTGAATGGATTTGGACCCAAGAATGTGAATGTGCTTTCCAGCTACTCAAAAGGATAGTTGGTAAAGACATAGTTTTGAAAAAGATCTCTTATGGACCTGGAGCTGGCAAGATCAAGCTGGCTGTTGATTCTAGTTATCAATCTGTTGGGGCCGTCCTTACTCAGGAAGATGAAAATGTTTGGGACCATCCTGCTCTTTATGAATCTTTGTTGTTTTCCGATGTAGAATCTAGATACTCCCAGCCCAAACTGGAACTCTGTGGTGTGGCTCGAATGATGAAGAAACTTCAAACCGTTCTCTGGGGCCAACATTTCGAATTGCAAGTTGATGCTTGATCCATCATTGAAATGATCAACGCTCCCAGTCTTCCCAATGCTCCTATGACTCGTTGGGTGGCCTTTATTCAGCTTTTCTCTTTTGATATTGTTCACAGGCCGGGAAGATCTTTCACAATGCCTGACGGTTTATCTCGACAACCTCTTGGGGACAACAAATCTGATGTTGGAACCGATTTCAATGAAGAGGAACCTTTAATCCAACCTATTTTCTCTTTTTCTTCTCAAAATTATTCTGGCTTTCAACAAGGCTTCTGGCTTAAATTAGAGCAGTACCTTTCAACTCTTCAAAAACCTCCTGATCTCTCTGCTAAGGAATTTTGATCTCTTAAACAAAAGTCTTCTAATTTTTTTGTTCAAGGCTCTAGACTTATGAAGAGAGGCAATCCCTGTGCTCTTATTGTTGTTACTATTCCCTCTAAACAATATTCTATCCTTGAAAGTCTCCATGAAGGCCTTGGTCATCGTGGGAAAACCAAAACTTATCAACGATTATCCAAACGATTCTGGTGGCCATCTTTGAAGAAATCCGTCTCCCAATGGTGCAAGAGTTGTGAAGTTTGTCAAAAATGTGATCTTAGGCGCCCAGCTGAAATTTGTTATCCTACTGGGGAGTCCACTGTCTTTGGAAGGATTGCTATGGATGTGGTTCATATTAAGGCAGGTGGTGCTAAGTACCTCATTGTGGCTAGAGATGATTTTTCCGGATGGGTTGAAGCGAAATTTCTTAAGAGCCTTAGCTCTGAATCAGTGGCAGCTTTCCTCTACAAGACCTGGACAATGCGTTATGGCCTGGCTTGATCTTACTCTACTGATGGTGGCTCTGAATTTGGGGGCAAGCTTGCTGAAATGATCCGATCCCTTCCTGGACAACATAGAGTTACTACTCCTTATTATCCTGAAGGCCAAGGCATGGTGGAACAAGGCCATGCCCCTTTGAAGGCTGCACTTGTTAAACTGGCTGGTGAAAGTGGCAAGAATTGTCGCAAAATTCCTTCCTCTTGTTCTCTTCTCTGATTGAATCTCAACCAAAAGGACTACTGGCTACTCACCTTATGAAATCATCTTTGGTCAAAGAGCAGTCCTTCCTTTGGATCTGGAAATGGAATCTTTCTTGGGTATCTCTTGGGAAGAGGTGTCCTCAACTACTGATCTGTTAGTTGCTAGATCCAAGCAACTGGAGCAAAGTGAAGACGTTTGTGATGAAGCTTATCAAAAGATGATGGAGTCCAGAGCAAATTCCGTCCAGTATTGGGAGGACAAGCAATCTAATTGAATCAGGGAGCCCTTGAACCCTGGTGACCTAGTTTTAGCTTATAATTGATCTTTGGAGACCCAGTGGGGCAAGCTTTTCTCTAATTGTTGGAATGGCCCTTATCGAGTGATTCATCAAGTTAGAGGTGGATCTTATGTTTTGGAGGAGCTGGATGGTACTTGGTTGGCCAGAAGGTTCTCCGCTGATCAAGTCAAGAAGTTTCATTGTTGTGGGGGCAACTTATCTCAGAAGTAAGTCCTCCCAATTGTGCACCACAAGGGTCATTTGCTGCGTTTTTGGTTGTAAAACTCTACTGCATGCCACATATGTGAGCACCTGGGACGCCCTCCGTGTTCTATTCCTGCCGCTTCTAGGGCTCATTTGGAAGAATCAAGATATTTTCCTCAACTCTTCAATTGCTCTCAAGATCAAGAAATGGCCAATCTTTGCTTCAATTTCTTTGTTCCCTGCCTTTTTTTTTAATCCCTTCAAATTTTAGATGCAGACTAGGGACAGTCTGTAAGTTGGGGAGAGATGTGGTGACCAATCCGGGACACCACAAAAAAAAAAAAATTTGGTTGTACCCCTATGGGTACCTTCATTTCCCCCCATCGAATCCAATCATCCTCATCCGATCTTCATCCTATCCCTAGGCTCAAGATGCCCTACTATACTCCCTCCAACCCTTGTCAATTCTCCTCATCCGCTGCAAAGAGGCAGAGCGTCTTGGCCCTTGGTTCCATTGCTCATCTTCAGCATTACCTTGTCAGGAATGGCTTGGCTAACAATAACGGGTCCTCGAACCATAAGAAAATGGTCCTCGCCCTTCCTGGTCGCGATCCAGATGGCTTATTCAAGCCGGACTCCCAAACCTCATCGATGGCCTCACAACCTTCATCACTCCAATAACAAATCAACCAAAAAAAAAAAAAATCACTTCAGAGTCCTTCGATCTCCTCTCAAGCTCATTCTACTCACTTTTGATCCAGCTCATCCGGTCACCCCTCCAAACCCTCTGACAATCTCTCCAAACTCGTCAATTCATTCTCTGTTCCTCGCTAACTCGGCCTTCAACTCTTGGCCTAGCTCATTTGATCATCCTCCTCATCCATCCATTGGGTCGATCATTGACTGTACCTACCCTTTCATCCTTGAACCCTCCTCTACCTCCTCCTTGCCCATCATCCAATCCGACCGACGACCGCAAGCGACTGCTCGCGGCCGCTCGCGGCCGTCGGAACCTTCACCCTGCTGTCGCCGCCGATCGGGCGACGACAGCCGTTGTTGACACCCGCAACCGCTGTCGCGGGTGTCCATCTGGTTGCCCGCGGACATTCTCGACGCGGGCGACATTTCTTTTTTTTCCTCTCATGTTATTTTTTTTTTTTTCATTTTTCCCGCACCTATTTTGTAGTATCTCTTGTACATAGTATACAGGGCCTCATGTCTATAAAAGGAGGGGCTCTCCCCTGCCTTTTGGCCTATCATCAGAGGATCCTATCATCATCATCCTAGCATCCAATGAGACCATTATCATAATCAAACTTATCCGTGGGCATCCTTCCCCACTTATCTGAGCAATTTATCCGGGTATATCTATGATTGCCCCTTGATCCTTTGAGCCTCCATACTCAAACTCTGTCCCTTGTGACCTTGATCCTTATCACCAACCAATAGCCTTGCTGGTTGAAGAAGAATTCCTTTCTGTCTGAATTCTTGAGTGTGTTATACCACTCTGATCCCTTTTTCCAACCATACTGGTCTTGATTTCTCCTTGATCATCTTTCTGGAGCCAATCACGTTTGATTGAAGATGTTTTATTAAGCTTAATACCTGGAGTGTTATACCTCCCTTCTTCTTTAAGGTTGAATTTCGCCACGCTATTCTTGAGTCCCTTGAGAAGTGTTGGGATATTCTTGCTCAAATTTGTTATTGATTTGCTTTGAGAGCTTCATAAACAAATTGCTTTTGTTTTGTTCAGCCTCCCACAGTTATATGGTACCCTTCAAGCGCTTGATTGTGGAGAGTTGGGCAGGTTCATTGAGAACCTGGAGGTTGGTTGGGATTGAGTTGATCTTTCCTAATCAGCTTCTGACGACCAGAGTTATTAGCTTGTGGGCGTTGTTACTTCCAACTGCCTTGTTCTATTGAACTCTGAACAAACCTTGACTTATTTGTTCAAGTCTTTACCTGCACATCTTGCCTCAGATAGTGTTGTTTCCATTGCTACCGACAACTCTTATCCTCTTCCCTTACTTTGATTTCTCATCCATAAGGTTCTGGACCTTGATTCCAGTTACATTTAAATATTATTGTAACTCCTAGGAGGGCAGACTAAACAGCACCTTTCCCCTCCACAGAACTGCCACGGCTTAGCACCGTTTGGAGTCTTACACCAACTTAAGACCTCAATCCATAAACTGTTGCGCAAACGTACCGTCCGGCTGAACAACTTATCCTCAGGCTCATCCAAACCCTCCTTTACCCGCGCGCGCGCTGCGCTTCCATTAATCCGCGTCGCGCGCCGCGCCGTGCTCCTTTCATCTGCGCGCGTCGCGCGTCCTTTATCCGAGTTGCTTGTCATCTCCGCCGTTGTCATAGCACATCCTCATCTTTGTTGTTGCGTGTCTTCATCTTGTCGTCGCGCGTCCCAATCTCCTCATTGCTACCGTCACGCAGCGCTCATCCTTGATTTACTGAATCCATCCCGACCGCACCCCCAAGCATTTGGCAAATCCTTGGATCCATCAAACCTCCCATTGCACTTGATCTATCAGTCGTGGATCTCAGGGCCGTCAGGATTTACTCAACTTTCTCAAACCAATCTCCTATCCGCCCATCCGCGCTCTCATGGACTTCATCCGTCACCTTTCCTGGGACTCTCCCACCCGCTTTTGCCTTTGGAAGAGTGCCAACAACCGCCCGCGGACATCCGCGGCGGTTTGGTTCATTTCTCTCTCCCACCCGCTTCCGCCTTCGGACAAGGGGTGGGTAACTCTGGCATTGTTATGCGCGCCCATCCACAGACGGACGCGAGTGACCACATGGTTGCCTTTCCTTTTCTGCTCTATTTGTAAAATCTGTTGTATATAGTCTAACAGGGCCTCCTGCCCATATAAGGAGGTGCTCTCCCCTGCCTTTTTGATCATCATTGGAAATCACCGAAAAACATGAAACCATTGGAGCATGGAATGATCCAGCATAAAATCAGCACACCTTTGATCCTTGAGCCTCCATAATCAACCCTTGATCCCTGATCCTTATCACCAACCAATAGCCTTGCTGGTTGAAGAAAAATTCTGTCTGTTGGAATTTTTGAGTGTGTCATACCACTCCTTGATCCCTTCCTCTGACCATACTGGTCCTGATCCCTGATCACCTTTCTGGAGACAATCACGATTGATTGAAGAGGTCTTATTAAGCTTAAGACCTGGAGTGTTATACCTCCCCTTAGCTTCTTTGGAGTTGCATTCTGCCAGCCTACTCTTAATTCCCTTGAGAAGTGTTGAGGTTATCCTTGCTTCAAATCAGTTACTGTTTGCTTTAGAGCTTCTTAAACATTGTGCTTTGTCCTGTACAGCCACCCACAGTTATTTGGTACCCTTCAAGCGCTTGATTGCGGAGAGTTGGGCAGGTTCATTGAGAACCTGGAGGTTGCTTGGGTTTGAGTTGATCATCCCCAATCTTCTGCTGACGACCAGAGTTATTAGCATGTGGGCGTTGTTTACATACAACAGCTTTTGTTCTTTGAACTCTAAGGGTACTTTAACTTCTTTTGTTCAAGTTTTTCCCTGCATAATCTTGTCTCAGATAGTGCTGTTCCATTGCTACCGAACTATTATCATCCTTATCCTCTACTCCTTGATTCCTCATTTACCAGGTTCTGGACCTTGATCTTGGTTACATTTAAATATTTTTGTAACACTCAGGAGGGCAGCCTAAACAGCACCTTTCCCCTCCGCAGAACTGCCACGGCCTAGCACCATTTGGAGTCTTACACCGGAGCAAACAACTAGTTTCATCAAGTTACCCTGAAGGCATCGGTCGACGACATACCTCATTTAAATGAAGAGAATTATTCCATCTGGCCAGACAAGATGTTAATGTTGTTTGACCTCAAAGATATCAAGGACACCATCACTCGTAATTTGGTCCCCCTGTTGTCAAAACAAGATAGAGAAATCAGGGCGATATTATTATCCAAGCTTGACAGTACCACCCATGCAAATGTTGTCAATTCCACGAACATTTCCTCCTCTAAAATCTTATGGGCCAAAATTACAAGAAGATTCCCCTCCTCAGAGACAGCTAATCAAGCAAGAGTCTTCAAACACTTCCTCCATTCCATCTTCCGTGAAAATGCCATTGAAAGCTTCATCACTGAAATGAGAAAAGCCATCACAAGAATGATGGACGTTGGGATTGAGCTACCTAACAATATCTTGGCGTACCTGCTACTATTCAAGTTTTCCCCTACACTTGAAAACCTCAAGCAACAAATTATGCACATAGAGAAGAATCTGACAATGGATGTTGTTTTCAATCACCTTATCCAATACCACAACAAGAGAAAGGCACAGTCCAATCCAAAGAAATCATCCACCAATGTCTCATTAGTCTTGAATAAGACAAGGAACTATAAGGACAAGAAGAAAGCTAAGATGAGATGTCGTGAAGGATATCACAATCCCAACTCACCTCACACGGAGACTTCATGCTTCCATATTCATCCCCAGATTGCACCTGAATGGTGGATCAAACAACAAAACAAGTGGAAGAACAAGATTAAAAAAAATCCAACAATCAACTACCACGCCTTACTGACTCTATGGATTAATTTGGATAATAACCCTAATGTACTCTTAGAATCCGGAGCTAACGTACATATTGTTAACGATCTTAAGTTCTTCTCCTCCATAGAGCTACAAGAGGAGCCCAAGGAAATCAAGGCTGGAAAATAGAAGCTAATCTCAAAATAAAAGGGATTGGATTGGTCAAAATTGAATGGAACAATTCTGTGATCACGCTCAAAGATTGCGCCTACGTACCTGACATAGTTGTCAATCTGATCAGTCCTGGACTTCTCGCAAAGAAGGGCTTTAACCTCACTTAAAACCAAAATACGTTCAAGGTGACCAGAGAGGACCAAATTGTGCTGAAGGGATTGATAAGAGATAATCTGTTTGTCATTGAAAAGCCACGCTTGACTGGCCAAAATAACGTAGTGAACTTCATCAATCAAACCTCTCAATCATATACTCTATCCAAATTGAAAAAAATGTACAGGCACACGTCTGTCTCCACTCTCAAACCTCTCCTAAAGGACCGCTTCTCAAACAACAAGCTCCAGGCTTTTCAGTGTGATAACTGCATCAAGAGCAAAATTACCAGGTCTCCCTTTTCAAACGTCTCCACTCCCGCTAGTAAACCCTTAGAACAAATCCATCTTGATTTAGTTGGTCCAATAACTCCTCAGTCAAAGGCTGGCCATCATTACCTACTCACTCTGGCCAACAACCACACCGGTTACCTTGCATCTTTTACTCTATCTTCCAAAGATCAAACACCTGAAACAATCATCAATCTTCTAGAAACCAAATATAAGTGTTTAAATTACTACCCCACCAAGATCTACTCAGATAAAGGAATGGAATTCTGAAATTCAACATTAAAAGACTTTGCAAAAAGGAAATTTATCAAACTCCGCACTTCCGAGCCGTATCATCCACAACACAACAGACAAGTTGAAAGAGCCAATAGGACAATCATTGAATCCGCCCGGTCCACTTTCTCCTCATCCCGCCTTGCTAAGAACTATTGGCATATAGTGACACGCAGTTGTTGCTTTATGTTAAACCAAATCCCTTGAGAAGGTAACCAATCATCTCCCTGGGAACTCATGTTTGGTAAGACTCTCCTAGCTAATTACTTGCAACCCGTAGGTTCCTCTGTGATCTACCTTGCCAACCGTCTCCAGAAAGGAAGAAAATTCAACAAAAAAGGTCTAGAAGGAGTTCTCATTGGATTCAACCCCATCTTTCATTCCTACTTGGTCCTAACTACGCTTGGAACCCTTGTGGAAACTAAACACGTCAAATTCCTCAAGGATCAGCTCAACAACTTTCCTTTCTACAAGCCACAGGGCTTAGACATCTTCTCTCAACCAGATTTGAATGCCTACGGAACTGATTTCTCAACCAATGAAAAACAATACCTAATTAGGGAGTCTACCCCTGAACACTCTGACTCGGACTCAGATAAAGAAGAAATTCTTCCATCCTCTCCAGAATCTTTGCCTCCTCCTTCACATCCTGAACTCAAAAAACCTTGTCAACGACCCAATCTCCGCCCCCCACACAAACTTCATAAACTCCAGAGATATGGCTTCCACCATTACTACAAACATCCATCATATAAGGCCGCCAGGAAATGTTCCAAATGGCCTAGGTGGAAAACAGCTTCCAAAGAAGAACTAAAATCAATTGAAACGCAAGAAGTTTTGGAAGAATATTATGGGGAATCAGACAAAATACTAAACACGACTTGGGTATTCAAGGTTAAAGAAAATTGCCACGGAGAACCCGTCAAATATAAAGCGCGCCTGTGCGTGCAAGGATTCAACCAGGTTCAAGGTGTAGATTTTGAAGAGACTTGGGCTCCAACGGGGAAACTTGGATCACTTTGTCCTGCTCTGATCTACGGCTTGAAAAATCAAATGAATTTTACTCAATTTGATGTAAAGGGAGCTTTCATTCACGCTCCCTTGAATGAAACTGTAATAATAAGAACTCCTGAAGGATCAAATTGAAAATCTCCTTATCTCAAATTAAAAAAATTGCTCTATGGGCTACGCCAATTGCCTAAAAATTGGTACGACACACTTACCGCCTGGATCAAGTCCCAAGGATTCTGCAAATCCGTCAGCAACCCCTGTTTGTATCTCAACTCTAAGTCAGGGGAATTCCTCTACTTCCATGTTGAAGATCTAATTCTGGTAGGAAATTCTGACTTGTTTGCAGCCAATTTTTTAAAAATATTCTCAAACTCTTCTTGTCACTCGCCAAATAAGATCCTTGGGATGCTAATGCAATTTGACGGGGACAGTATATTCCTAAGCCAACCAAAACATATCGAGAGGGGCCTTGAAGAACTGGTTCTCACCGACTGCAAAAACATCAATACTCCTCTCACTCAAAACTTCCATCTTGAACCGGCTTTAGATGAAGATCACGCGCAGTTTGGTCAACTGAATATCAACTACCAATCTACAATCAGATTTCTGAATCATTTGTCTCAATATACTCGCCCAGACATTTCCTTCGCTGTCTCCAGTCTTGCAAGATTCAATGCAAAGCCGGGCCTCACTCACTGGAAAGAAGTACGCAAAGCATGAAAGTACCTCAAGACCACAAAGGACTTCAAATTGACTCTTAAGTACAACTCATCTAAGGAATCTATCTCAAGTTATAGTGACGCTACGTGGGGAGACGAACCCATCTCTTGCAAGTCTCAAAACGGATACATAGTCTTACACCAGGGTAGTCCGGTCCTCTTGAATCCCTCAAGGCAGCAAAATGTTACATACTCCTCAACTGAATCTGAACTCAACGCCTTGCTCAATTTCTACCTTGAGTTGAAGTGGATCACCCATCTAGTTGAAGAAATCCATGGCTCTACTTCCAATAAACCAACAATGTACATAGATAATAAAGGTTTTGATGATAAAATAAAGAAATTTGGGTCGCACTCCAAGTCACAACACATCAAAATTAAAACTAAAGGCCTGCGGGAAGATTTTTCTCTTGTCAAGTTTGACCTGCCTCTTGTTCCCACAGCTGAGATGATAGCAGATCCTCTAACTAACGCCACCTCCGTGGGGGCCCCTCACCTTCTTCAACAAATCATATTTCCCAACCAACCTAATCAATCCTAAGTTGGTTCCATCTTACCTATCACAAGGGGTGTTGAGTATTCCCCAGGTAATCTTCAGCTATCATCTCCTACCGTGCCTCCGCCCAGAGTACCTTACCACCTATTGTCATTTCTGACCGCGCCTCTGGGCGCGGATGCGCACTGAATCTACAACGGGGACCCCAATGTGGCCTTCTTGTACATACTCGGACTCACTGCTTCAGATGAATCTTGCAACCATTGACCAACAATTTCATCCTCCAGTTCTTATCATTTAATCCTCTTCTTCTTCCTTCTATCTTGTATTTCTATGTTTCTTCCAACTATCTTCTTTATCATTCTCCTTTCTTTTCCAATCTCCTCAAGGCCATCCTTCCTCCATCAAATAAACGCTCAATCCAAATTCGCCAATCTCTGACCAGTAAGATGACAAATTCTCCAACAAACCCTATTGAATTCAATCTAACTCTACAATCCAAACAGTCCTTCTCCTTCCACTCAAATTCCTTGTCTTCTATTTCTTTTCCCTCCTCAATTGTTTTATTGTCTACAGATCTCCTCTAAACTCAAAGCTGTCTCTTTGAACAACACTCTTTGATCTACGCTGTAGGATTCTACATTCCTTTCTTCACCCTTCCTGTCTCTTTGAATACTCTTTCTGATACATTTCTTTCTGTCTATTCCTGATTTCTCAGCCCAAGCTGGTTATAGTTCTAAAGAAATAAATCTCAAACTTATTAGCCACAGCTTTGTTTATGGCACTTTCAATTAAGTCCTTCAATGCAGCCATGTTGAAACCAGGGGGAGTTGGTCTTGCAACTGTTTCCATAAACCAAAAAAATCCCAATTCAATTCATTATTTAATACAAATGTTTCAAAATCTCTGAATTGTACTCAATTTTGGGTTGAGAAACATAAAATTATCCCATGGGTGATTCTTGTGTACAGTTTCTTCTCTTTGCAAATAGGAAATTTTTTTGATTCAGTTCTTTTTGTGGTCCAATAGTCCCAAAATGTATGCAAAATCCCCAAATTTGGGTTGAAGGCACTCAAAATGTGGTCAAGGGATGCCTAGGTACCCCTGATTACCCCTTAAAGTAGCCCATTTGACTATTTTGCCCCAAATGAGTTGTGAACACCATGCAAAACCCTGGGGGGGTTGCATGTGTTTTTAAGGGTTTTTTTCACAACTAAATTGGGGTTTTAAGGTGTTTTCACACCATTTCAAAACCTGGGGTTGTGAATTTAACACCACCCATTTTTTTGTCTTATTCTTGGTTAGATACTGTGACCTTCTTTAACAGATTGTATTCTCCTAAAATTTTGTCTAATTTTTTTGGTTAAATTAGGTGGTAAATGTTAAATTTACAACCTCAGGGTTATAGAAGGGCATGAATTGACATTCACAACCCATACGGGTTGCAAATGGCAATTCAAAACCCATATGGGTTGCTAATGGCAGTTCACGGTGTGGAAACAAGAGAGAGATACTCCCCTAAGTAATCCTCAAGTTTTGAAGTTATTGGTCCAAGCGTCTGTAAGGAGGTTGATTAATGATGGGTTTTGATAAAGAGAGAGATGGTTATAAGAAAAGAAGATGACTAAAGAAAATTATGTTGTATATTCCTGCCCTTGAATCCTTCCCTGATGGTTTGGTGATAAGATATATATCATGAGATGATGATACAACCCGGAGTTGAGAGTGAGGTTTTAAGTCCTCCCTCTCAGCCCTAACCTAAGTACAAGCACAAATGAAAGCCTAAGAGAATCCCCAATTGTCTTGGTAAACCCGCTTGTTAGCTAAGTTTACCAAGTGATTTTAACAATTGTGCAAAAATAAGGGCTTGCTAGCAAGCAAGATCCATAAGTTTGCCAAGATTTCCATAAACTTATTGGAATTTAGCAAGCTTGCTAGCTCCCCCACTCAAAATCTCTTGCATCTCCTATATACCAATACCCCGCCATACCCTGCCACCCTTGTATGTAGATCCCCTCCATCCATCCCAACTTTGATATCCTCCCCAGAAATATTCTCCCCACATACCCCCCTCCCTCCTCCCCCCTCTGACCTCCCTCCTCCCCCCTCTGACCTCCCCCCTCCCCCCTCTGACCTCCCCCCTCCCCCCTCCCCCCTCCCCCCTCCCCCCTCCCCCCTCCCACCTCCAACCTCCCCCCTCCAACCTCCCCCCTCCAACCTCCCCCCTCCAACCTCCCCCCTCCCTCCATTCCCTCCCTCCTTGAAGCATATCACCTCCCTCCACTCCCTCCCTCCTTGAAGCATATCACCTCCAATCCAAATCTGCTACCATCTTCATCACCCAATATGGACCGCACCAGCCTCCCATCTAGCACGCCAATGCAAAGAGAACCACCAGAAGGGTCTCCTTCCACAGTTTGCCATCCTCCCAGATCATTTTCACCAGAGCATCCTTGATAGGCTGATGGCTGTGTTCAATGATCCTGGCACCCTCTGGGTAGTACTCCATTCCCCATCTGAGCTTTTCTCTGCAACTCCAAACCAGCGCCATCAAGCGGCCCCAGAACTCTGGGCCCCCATCAACAGTAATCAGGCAAAGCAAACCGTACTTCCTGAACCATTCTTCCTCCAAGAACTGAGCAAACTTCTCCGCCAACAACTTTACCAGAGGACATGCATCTACCCAACCCAATAGATCATCCCTTTCAACAATCAGGTATGCAAAATTCCCCTCCTTAATGTGGACCATGTCAAGGGAAACCCTCCCAAAAAACCCGTCTTCTCCCATAGGGTGAACCACCTCCGGGGCAAGCCTGGAACTCTGCCTCTGAAATGCCTTGCACTGCACGCACCACACCCAGCCACCAAAACCTTTCCTTCACCCTCCTCCGCGTTTCAATCTCACCCTGGTGGCCAAGGTTTCTGTGGAGACACCTCAGGATTGCTTCCTGGTCCATCCTTGATGTTTCAACTACAAGAGGCATGGGGGCACCCCACCCCCACAACTGCCCTTCCTGTAAATAGAAGTTTGTTTTCTGCCACTTTTCCCAGAAGATTACTGTTCCCATTGTAATTTTGGGGAACTGAAAATCCTGCAAAAAGGAGCACAATAGCACATAATGCCCAGTCTGCTGCAGCAGGAGACTGACCTCCACTTCCACCACACCTACTTGGATGACCAGAGATTCCACGTCAAGGTGTTCTTCCCCCTCAAACAGATCCTCTTGCGTATACCAGGACAGTGCTTTGGGAATTGTGAACACCTTCCTTGCAACATGCACCACACTAAAAGAAAAGAGCTGAAGGAACACCACCCACCTGGCATTGGGGTGTTTGGCAGCTGTGTCAAGTTGATCATCCAGTACAAGGCCTCTGCTTCCACCAACATCTCAAAATTCACGCCCCAAAGCATATTCTGGAGTCTCTGCACAATCTTGGTGACTCCGCACAGTTCCAATTTTGGCTGTGAATACTGAATCTCCATGGCGGTAAAGTTTACGGACTTTTAGAGGACCGGCTCATCCTTACCATCCTCCTCCTGTGTCAGAACGCCTCCTGCACCAAACTCACTCAAGTTGACTGCCAACTGAATCCCCCCTGTGTCATAGTTGAGGTCCCGGAGGACAATGTAGCGTCCCACAATCTCCTTGAGCTTTTCAAACCTGGCATCACACCCAGCTGTCCATTCCCATGTCTTCCCCTTCCGTGTCAGCACCCGTAACGGGCTTGCAAACTCCACAAAACACTTGATGAAAATGCAAACATAGATGCATAGCCTCAGAAATTGGAGGATTTTCAATGGTTTCTGCAGGGTTGGCCACTCAAGGACCTTGTTCCGCTTCTTTGCCGCAATCCTTCTACCATCAAAAGCCACCACATGCCCCAATACCTCCAGCGCCTGAACACAGACCGTCAAATTACTTTCCAACACCGTAAGCCCTGCCTCCTCAATCCAGAACAGGATTTGCTCCATCGTCTCTGCACACTCCCAGATGAAGAAATGGATCTGCGGGGCCTCCTCCAACACCAGGCCTACGTAATCTGTCCTTGGCCCCTCGATTCCCCTGTTGTCAATGAAAATCATGATGCCTTCCAGAAGGTTGTGCTGCAGAATCCAAGTCATCTGAGCCTGATAGACCACCACCAAGTTGGTTGTGCCTTGGGGAAACCACTTTAGCTGCATCATTCCCAATCCTTTCTTGAATGTGGTTAGTGGCCGCAAGTCAGGGTGGAGCTTGTGCTAATTGTACCCCCCCATCACATTGACCAATCCATAAAACGTGCACCCTGCCATCAATTCAAGGAACTTTTCCATGCCTGGGGGCAATCCTGCATCCCGGATGGTGAAGGAGTTTAGCTGCTGCAGATCATGGACAATCCTAAGTGATTTGCCATCCACCTTGACAACGCAAAGATCAGGCTAGATTAGCTTGAAGTGGGCTTCTAATCAAACCCTTTCCTCAAGCGCTCCCAAAAAAATTCCAAAAAGGGTTCCCAAATGGTCCAAGGGATTGGAATTGGCTTGATCTGCCAGGGCTTGTGAGGAACCGTGATAATCACATAGGGGTTTCCAATCCTGCCCTTCAAAAATCTGTGCTTTTCAGGTCTGAAGGCAAGGGCCTTCTTGCATAGCACCAGCACCAATGCCAACAAATCCTTCTCCTCCGCACTCAACCACCCTGGTGGTCCAAAATTAAGTGCCTTGATCCGCGCCAACCGCCTTACCCACGCATACCTCTTCAAAGGAGTTTTCCAGCAATCCTGGGACCAGGAAATAGGCTAAAGAGGCCCATTAAATCCCTGCAGCATTAGCTTTTTCCGGGGATGGACCTTCCGCACCACGGGCTTGTACTGTCCCATGTTTTACCCAACCATCTGTAAGCACCCACTATTGTCTTTGTTAATCCTGCCATTAATCAAACCATGGCTCTTGCCTTTGCTCACAAGTTTTGCAATTTGGTAGGGTTTTCAAAGCACAGTACCTTCTGGCAATGCATACTGAGGAAATGGACTTACTCCTGCCATCCATGCGCCACCCCCCTCCACCTGCTCCTCCCTAGTTGACTGTCCGCACAAAACAAGAGCCTGTCCTGCGCAGAAACCACATTTGACTAGGAAAAATCTTCTGCGGGGTGACCCTCTTGGTCAGCCCCCCCTCGGATTTGTCCTCCTTTCCAGCCGCTGCCCCCTGCACCCACTTCCCCTTCCTGTGATTGCAGATTTTTGTCTCAAACCAGGCACCCAACGCGTCCTCCATGGTCAGTGCCTCCTTCCATTCCTCCTCTTTGAAATCCATTTGAGCCCAGAATCCAAACATAAATGGCTGCACTCCACCAAAAGGAAAAACAGCAGCTTCCAGACCCTTGTGACCTCCACCACCCCATCCACCTAACATTCTCCACCATTCAACGCCCAAAGCCCCATTGCACACTTCCTCCAAACCAGCCCTAAGTAATCCACCAGCCTTGTTGGAAGAAGGTTGACCATTAACCAACTGTCCACAATTGCCCACACCTTCCTGCTGGATATTTTGATTGAGACGTAAGCAAGCCGCATCAACACTGACTTGGACCAGCACAGCTTGCTTTCCCCTTCCTCCTCTGCTGCATTCACCCGCTGAACTGTTGTTGGGAGCCGGCCTGTCTGCACATCTTCAGCACCTGGATCATCTTTTCAACAACCAATGGGGAAACCGCAGCCAACTCCTTCAGGGTGGGAGGTATTGGCATCTTGTTCCCCATCACCCGTTGCACAATCTCTGTGGCCTTCTTCTTTGCTCCAAAGCTAATTGGGGGCGTGTTGCCTACTGGACCCCGCACAACAATTTTTGGGGCCTGAAACAACAGCCTCTCCTTGGCATCCATGTCCATCTTTTCTGTCAGAACCTGCTTGTCCGCTGCCAACACCCTGACTTCAGCATCCACGCGCGGGACTTGCCATATTTCAGGCATGGTAAAAATTCTGAGTGATACCCAGATGGTTTCTGCAGGAGACGTGATGCGCGCCAAAAAATTGTACATGGGAGGTGGCTGTATGGCTCCCAAGTCCACATGCTTGCCTGTTGGGAATAGGTAAGTTTTCAGCTTGCTACTAAATACAGAGCAACCTGTCAATAGCAACACAAAACTATAAAAATAAGAATATCTCAATTAACAAAAGAAGGAGTGGGAAATCCATAAATATTATTATATAAATGGATTCCTCACCCAAAATTAGGTAGGGTCACTCACTGACCCCACCCTTGAATTCCAAGTCCTTACATTTTTTAAATAATTAAAAAGAAAAGTACTAAAAATTACAACACCAGTATGACACTTTTTGGCCATTCTAATATTTCACACGTGTTTTCACGTATAGGGTTTACACCTGAAATCTACCCAGAATTAAGGTGTTGTGTATATTTTAGGAGTTACATGCCGAAATGTGTTATGTCACAATTCCCGGGCGCAGCCCCGTATCATTACATATCCCTACGTACTCGTGGTAGCAGATTGCCGCGTAATAAAGACCCGCGCGCAGCTAATTCTGCCATGCACGCAGCGGATCCTACCCCGCGCGCATCTGTACTGACTGATCCCCGCGTCTGGATCTGTCATGACTAATCTGACAATCAGGTACCGCTCAGAAGAGCTACAACCTAGTTAGAGTTGCCTAGCATATGTAACAAATTGACATATGCATTAATAATAATCTAAAAGGATCAAAAATTAAATAAAATTAATTAAAATTAAGTTTAAAACAACTTTTAATAATAAATCAAAGATCAAGGATTACCACATAAATCACTGACCCTGATCTTTGAAGACCACAAAACACTACAAGGAGTGTTCATAAAAATTATTAAAAATTATCTACGTGATCAAAAGATTATGGAAAATCAGTAAACATCCACATCTGCCCGCTTTAAAGCAATACCAATAGTAAAAATGAAGGATGAGTACAGAATGATCAAATTAACGCCATAACAGATTAACATATCCTGTGGCTGAAATAGTACAGAAATCCAGAAGATATAAGGTCAGCTGATTGACAGCACCAAGTGGACGTGCCAATCCTTCCCGGACTGGCTTTCCAGCCTCAGAAAACGAGCAGAACCCTCTCTACGTGCCCTGAGAAGCTCAAAATCACCCCAAAAAGGTATTTATACAGACCTCTTTGGATCCATTATTCCAGAGCAGTTAATCAGTTTACCAGGAATTATTATTATCAATCAGACACCGTTTCATTGTTGATCAAGTGCTTATATGAAGATAATCAAGTGATTTATGACTTAGTCTATAGTAGTATTATTTATTCTTATTAACCAATCAACCCTTGAAGTTTAGTCTAGCAATCCACCCCATCTGATCTGAAACCCTTCCAGTTATTTCAGGATTCTCTTGGTAAAGTGCTCAGAGTGAGTGTTTCCCTTTCTGTCTTGGCCATTTGTGCTGTTACGCCCGGCCATTAGTGGAATAAGTCCTTTCTAAGGCACTCTTCTTCATTCCAAGGTTCTTAAACTGCCTAAGGAGGCCCCTTGAAGAGAGGTTGCTATTCTGTAAAGATCCCCAGTAGTATAATACTGTGTCCCCTTTTTTATATTTTATTGATAACCATTTATTAAAAAACCAATTATGAAAAGAATTGAAGAGCAGGAAAACCTGGACCAAGCTATAATTTCAATCAAAAATGCAGAGTCAATGATTCAGAGTACAAGTATTGATAAACATAAGAAATCAAGAATACCTTAAAAGTAAGAAGAGAGAGTAAATCACGAAAAAGCAAACACAATTCTACAGGCTTGATGATGGCCTCTAAATAGAATAAGTAGAACTGTGTGCACTATACTCCAATAGACCAATCTGAGCCTACCAATTGTTCTTGCTGTCCTGAGTTGTAATGCTGGTTTAGGAGGAGGCTAGGGTCAACACTGATAGTGAGTTGATTAACACTTCGGTACCTACTATTTGCTGCTGGGACTTGAATTGGATTGGATGGAGGTGGTAACTTCTATCTTGATGTTGACAATCTTAAAATTTGGGATGAGATGGTTGCTGGTTGTTCTTGAGTCTCTTGAATCTTCTTGAGAGTCAAGGAGATAGTATTGACTGAGCACATTGGTTAAAGTCCAGTGACATGATAGCATGTTGCGCGCATCATCTGAAGAACTAGCAGTAGACACTCTGGGAAGCTACAGTACGCATAAGGAAAACGGAGATGGGGAAATACTGAAACATGATTTGTGACACAACCAAAGAAACAATAAAAGTACCTAGATGACAGTGAATTGTGACTGAGCAATAATCATTGCAAATAATCAACACGCCAACTCAAATCATTCTCATTGGTGACAAGTGAAGAACCAACATACTTGGCTAGTTTAGAAACAGCCTTTGAACTGGCAGCTTTAGTCAGAGGATCTGCCAGCATGTTGTGAGAAAAAATGAGTTTGATTTGGATGAGTTTGTCTTGCCAGTCATTTCACAGGCTTTTGATTTTAATATCAATATATTTGGCCTGAGACTTGGTTCCAAACTTTTTGATTTTGTCATTTAAGCCTTTGTTGTCAATAAGATGCATTGGGGGGTCAAAGGTGGTTCACCATATCTCAGAGATAAAGTGATTTTACCATCTGGCCTCAAGGTGACTAGCAGAGAGTGAGTTACACTCAGATTCAGTTCAAGAGAGAGCAATGCATCTCTGTCTCCAACTCATCCAATAAAAGGGGGCTTCCCTTGAACAGCGTGATGAAGCCAGTTTGGGAGAGGCAAGTTACAGGTTTGTTTCTGCATGTGGCATTGCTGTAGGTGATAAGATGATTTGAATTTTTTTTAAGTCTAAATGTCAATTTTTAGTCAATAGTCTTGAGTAGATAGCACCACACCCAAATGACTTCATTACAAGGGAGTATCCCAGGGTTTTCCAAGAATCTATCCAGATTGGAAACAGCGTAGCTGATTTCAGGACGTGCTAGCGTTTCTATGAAATTGAGTTGACCAATAGGAAATCAATAGTTGACATTTAGTTGTTTAAATAGATTGATCTCTTCTTCTGTAGCCGGTGGCAGATGTACGCCAGTTGAGAAAGGATTGGATAGAGGTTTTGAATCCAAAAGATTCAGCTCTTCGAGGCTTTTTTGGATGTGGTTTGGGAGAGAGAGACTAATCAAGTCTTTGTCTTTCTCTACCTTCATACTAAGCAATGTATCCACTTCATGAGCTGATGAGTCTTTGAACTTTTTTAAGAAGAGAGACTTGAAATTATTCACCTCCCCCACCGCAACTAAATCGTCAATATGGAAAAACAGTGAGGTGACCCCGTCTTTGTGATGGTAGAGGCAGGGGTTGCAATTGCTTTCCGTGAAGCCTATGCTGCTTATCCATTTGCTGAGCGTCCTGTACCAGTTTAGCGGGGCTTTCTTCAATCCATACAACAATTTAACTAGCTTCAAATATTTTGTCTTTCTCTTATAGCCAATGGGAGTCTTAATGTATACATTTTCTTCCAGCGGGGCATGTAATAATGCCCCTTTTACATTGAATTGAAGAATTGGAAGGCACTTGTCGACTGAGTAGACCAGTAGAGCCCTCAGTGAAGCAACCTTACCAGTGGGCGCCAAGGTTTCAAAATAATCAATGCCGTAGCGTTGGTTGAAGCCTTGCACACAGACCCTCACCTTAAGGATGGTTTGACCAGTGTGAAGGTCCTCCTTGTGATGGAAAGCCCAGGTTTTATTGAGAGGGGTGGTGACTTCAGCTTCATTGGCGTCCTCCCATACCCCTAGCTCCTCCGCCGTATTCAGCTCTTTGTTTATAGGCGCAATCCAGTCGGGGTCCTTGATCGCTTCTTGGATTGAAGCTGGTAGCGTGAGGTGATGATAGCCATAGTGTTCCGGCGGTTCAATCTTGCTTCTGTCGCAAAGTCTGGGAATTAATCTTTCTTTAACCGATGAAACTGAGCTTTCAGAGTCAGAAATGTTCAGGTCATTGTTGATGAGCAGTACTGGCTTGATATCAGCTGAGGTGTCAGGGTTGGTTTCCTTGGGATTTGATTCAGACTCTTTAACAGTTGTTGGGCAAGGTTGAGGCCAGCTATTGTCTTCTACATCTTCATTGAGACTATTTCCTCCTGTTGCAGCTTGAGATTTCAGAAAAAGAACATGTTTGGTGTTTATGATCCTCCCCAATTTGGTGAGTATTTTTTAGGAGAGCAGCCAAGGATTGAAACCCACAAGGCAACCTTCCTCACCCTTCTCACTTAGTTTTGAAGGGATATTTGTATCATTTAGTAAGAAGATGCATCCCGTACCTTCAGGCTTTAAATAGTCCTTTGGTAGAGGAGATTCATGCATAAGTTCCCAGGGGCTTTGCGATTTGACGTCCTGGGGTATCTGATTTAGGGCAAGACAACAACTTTGAATGACCACACTCAAGCAGCTTTTAGGAAAATTTGTTGCCAAGCTGAAGACTGATTGCAGTGATTCCATAATGGTGCAATTGGCTCGCTTGGCTTTACCATTATGCTGAGAGTGGTAGGGTTTGCTGACTAGGTGATGTATTGCATTGGATTTGAAGAACTTTGATAGGGTGTCATTCACAAACTCTCCTCCTCCATTGGATACAACCTTGACTGGGAACCAACCCTTCTTCTTAGCTTCATTCTCAATTTCAAAGATAATGGGATTGGTGGCCGTGTCTTTTCTTGGCAAGGGAAAGGCACATAGGTATCCTTAGTAGTTGTTGACAACGGTGAGTAAATACCTCATGCCTCCTTTGCTTTGAGGGTTGAGCGGTCCCATTAAGTCTAGATGCAGGCAATAAAAAACCTTTTCAGCTGGGCGTTTTTCCTGGTTGAAAGAGGACTTGGTAATCTTTCCTTTCTTACAGGCAATGCATTCAAATTATGACCGGATTTATTTGCTGATTCTATAACCTAGGTGCTTTTTGATTTGTTCCAGACTGGCATGACCCAGCGTTTGGTGAATTTTCTGGATATTGTCCAGGCTCATGAGACAGCAAAGTTCTCCGGGTTGAGATTCAAGATTGATAATTAAAAGATTGTTCTCAATCACTCCATCAATGATTATGGTTCTTCCTTTAGTGAGAACAAACGTAGTGGGAGAGGACTTGCTGTTGACCTTTAGCAAGCACCCTTTGTTAAGTAGGGCCCCCAGCAAGACTAGATTGACTGTGGCATCAGGAACCCAAGCTGCATTCTTGAGGTCAATCTTTCTTTTTTTGAATGACAGAGTGGCAGTGCCGAGACCCTTTATGGGAATGCCTTCCCCTTTCTTTCCAGTTTTGATGAGTTTGTGCCCAGGTTGTTCAACTAGGTTGGAGAACATAGATTTATTTTTAACCATATGTATTGAGCAGCCACTATCAAGAATGTAGCAATTAGCGCCAGTTTTGTCGAGTTGGTTCATCCCGCAGAAAAAGGACTAGTAATGCGCCCCTTCAGACTTATTTTTATTTTTATGCTTGAACTTGTTGCCACGCTTGGGTTTGAGTTCTGGATGTTCCTCCCAGCAGCTTGTTGCAGGATGAGTTCTGACCGCAGGATTGTGCTTCCCATTTTCACAGCGCAGTCAATTGGAATTAAAGTGATTCTGCAAATAGAGGGCCGAATTTGTTTCAGATGTTTCTTTGGATTTGGATTGAACTTTGTTTTTGTGTTGGACAAGGTGATTCAGTACAAGGGTTACCGTCAGCTCTACTCCAGAGTGCATAATTTTCCATCACATTCCTTTCAAGGATTCTGGCAATTTGAAGAGGATCAAATAGCTCAGGATGTCACTTGGTAGATCAATCCCAACTTTGTCAAGTTTTCCAAGGTGGAGCTTGACTGAGGTTACAAACGCGTCTATGTTTTTTTATTGAATCCTAGGTACAAGAAGTTGAAAAAAATTTTTGCTCTATTTGCAGCCTGGTTTGATTCAAAGAGCTCTTTAGCCGCCAGCCAGATTTGTTTAGGAGAATCCTTGTTGTCAGATGTGATAATGTTGGTGTGCGTTGCTGGATCAAGCTTTGACATCAGGTAGGCAGCGGTCTCATCTTCATCTGGAATGCTTTTGTCTGGATTGGGTGTGTTAATGAGGTGGAGGATGCCATGAATTTTGAAGAGAGTTTCCATTTTCTTCTTCCAAATCAAGTAATTAGTCTCTGTCAAGAGAGGAGTAGATTCCATTGGAGATTTGAGTGCCAGCCATTTAAAGTTGCTGTCTGGTAAGATAGACCTATATTTCTTGATGAATCAAAACCAGCATAAGCTGTGAAAGAAATAAGGGAACATGAGAAACGCAGGATCTAGAAAGAAAGTAATTTGAGAAGAGAGAAGGAGACAAGAAGAGTTCCTACAGCTTGGGCCTGATGAAAGTTTAGATAGGCGGCGTTGTCAGAATAGAAAATGAGACGGACAATACAGATTGGATAAAGAGGATGCGGGAAATGATCTTGAAGAGATGGAAAGAAAGAACAAGACGGAAAGATTAGAGATGATCATGCCGAGAGACTTTGGAGGGTCTGAGTCTTACCAGTCAGGGACTTGTAAGCGGGGAGGTAGCTGAGGTGAGAATGAATTGGCTGTTGGGTTGGTGGATGCTGAGGAGAAGATTGGTTGGGAAGATAAACAAGAGAAGAAAAAAGAAAGGAGATGACATAAGAGAAGTGAGATCCAAGAGGAGAGACTGAATAGGTTGAAGCCCATCATTATCCAGGAGGAGGAAAGGAGAGAAGGAAAGGAAAGGAAACATATCCAGGGGCACCCGGTCCGGGTAAAGGGGGATGCGCGCGGGAAACAAGAGCAGGAAGAGAATGAGAGGCAGAGATTGGGGAAATCTTAACACTGTTGCCTCCGGGTCCAGGTGAAATTGATCCTTGATTCATTTTGGTAGCTGAGTGAGTTTGTTTTGGCTTTTAACCGTGAAAAGAATTGAAGAGAAGGAAAACATGGACCAAGCTATAATTTCAATCAAACACGCAGAGTCAATGATTCTGAGTACAATTATTGATAAAAATAAGAAATCAAGAAGACCTTAAAGGTAAGAAGAAAGAGTAAATCACGAACAAGCAAACACAATTTCACAGGCTTGATGATGGCCTCTAAATAGACTAAGTTGAACTGTGTGCACTATACTCCAATAGACCAATCTGAGCCTACCAATTGTTCTTGCTGTCCTGAGTTGTAATGCTGGTTTAGAAGGAGTCTAGATTCAAGACTGATAGTGAGTTTATTAACACTTTGGTACCTACTATTTGCTGCTGGGACTTGAATTGGATTGGATGGAGGTCATAACTTTTATCTTGATGTCAATGATCTTAACATTTGGGATGAGATGGTTGCTGGTTGTTCTTGAGTCTGTTGAATCTTCTTGAGAGTAAAGGAGATGTTATTGACTGAGCTCATTGGTGAAAGACCAGTGACATGATAGCAAGTCGCTGGCATCATCTGAAGAACTAGCAATAGAAACTCTTGGAAGCTATGGTACGCATAAGGAAAACAGAGATGGGGAAATACTGAAACATGATTTGTGACACAACCAAAGAAACAATAAAAGTACCTAGATGACAGTGAATTGTGACTGAGCAATAATCATTGCAAATAATCAAAAAATTAAACCTTGCAACTGCTCTTATTATATCATTTATTTGAGCTTCTAAGTGTTTATTTTTGGAATTATTATTATTATGATTATTCCATTATTTTGATCACTCTCTGTAGCTAAAGAACTGCAAGTTTCCTGGTATCAGAGAGCTGAAAAATAGGGGTCTGGCCGGGAAATATCCTTAAAAAATTAATTTTTTTAATTATTTATTCCTTGGACAAGTCTCTTTATTTTTTTTAAAAAAAATAAGTTAACATACTTATAACATATATTTTTGATCATTTTTTTCTCTAGTGGATCTTAAGACAAACGGAGAATTGATCAATTATTATTTGAACCTTCTTATAAAGAAAAAAGAATAAAAAATGCATAACTTTGTCCCTGTTATTATAACTCCTGAGAAACAACAGGAGAAATTGCTTTATTATAAACAGCAAGTTATAAAAGACAAAGAACTTGGGCTTGAAAGAATTATCAATTTTAATTCTTTATTAAGTCAAAATAAAGAGTGGAAAATTTATCAAAGGAAGCGTTATATTTAAAAACTAAATAATCCTGAAGATAAAGAAAAATCCAAAATTAATAAAAGTGATTATTTTTTTCTAAAAATATCATTTTAACACGTACAAATACAAAAAAATATTAAACTTATATTTTTTTGTTTTTATCCATCTCAGTGGATTTTGTTTTTGGTGATATCATTGACCAGGACCTCCTAGAGGATGTCCCAGACAGTGCACCCTTTGACTTATCCTTGGATTTGCCCCAGGATCTGATTGGAACTCACTCAGACCCCGTTGGAATACCCCCCAAGGACAGTTTTGATCCCAACCAAGTGTTGGTACCCTTGAATTTAAATTTAAGTGAGTTAAAATATATATAAAAAATTATTAAAAATATAAAACACACAAAAAATATTATTTTTATATTTTTAAGTCTTTTTTCAAAAGTTTCAACAAAATACTTACTCATTTTTTTGGTGCTATGTATTGAAATAGGCGCAACAACCGCGCAACAGGTAGAGCTCCATTGTATGGATCTCTGGCCAGAGGAACCTGTATGCGCAAGGACTCCAGTCGCAAGCGCAATGAGGGGGCTCAAACCCATGACCAAAGCGTCACACGGGACAACAAAGGCAACAACCGCAGCCGCCAACTTGACCAAAAGACTGACGGAGAACCACCCATTTCCCAACAGGTTATCCCAGGAGGGTACAGGTCCTCCTATGCCGCCCCAGCTGGACTCAACCAAGGAGGAAAGAGTCAAGGTATTAGTGAAAGAACACGTGAGCTATTGGGAACAATTCAAATTAGCTCAGACCCAGGAGGATCAGCCAGGTATGAGAAAAGCTATTTCTCTGGAAAAGAAATCTCAGATTTCTCTGCAAAGGTTGATACCAAAGAAAGAAGCAGAAGGTTACGTGCAGAAATGGAATCCTTGGGATCAGTTAGCTTACTTCAAGGGAAAGGACTCCAAAAAGAAGAGGTCCTCAGCCAATCAGAAGTCAAGGAACCCAAAGGATTGGGACAGCATAATATCCCTAGCACAGAAGTGGAAAAAGGTGTACCACAATTAGATGTAGAAGCTCTTAATAGCTTTTCTGTAAATGTGTCTCACAATTTTACTATTATTAGACAGTGCTTTGACAAAGTTTATCAAAAATTGGACAAATTGATTTTGAGTATTTTCAGAGTGATTGATACCCAGTCTAAGATTATGATAATTGATGAGTTGTAAATAAAAAAAATCAAGGATAGTATAAAATCTAGTAAGTTGGACCTGATGAAAAATATTGATGATAAGCAATCAATTCTTCAGGAAGATATTCTTGCAACTATAGACCAGCTTAAGGAAGAAGTTAAGAAAAATAGTCCTACTCCTTCAGCTCATCTGATTAACAAAATTGACTTATTAATCATTAAAGTTGATTTGGAGTTAGGTATGATTAAGAATGATCTCAGAGATCTTAAGTTCAATTCTACTAACTCTCCGGCCATTGACCTAGAAGAAACTAGGCCTGCTAGATTCACCAGTACTCCTAGTGTTCCTCCCAGAACCAGGATAACTAGGAATGAGTCTTTCAGACCCAGTCCTACTCCTGAAGTGGAGAAGGCTTTGAAGTTGCTTCCTCCCATTACTGAATGTCCTAAATTCTCTGGTGAAGGAGAATACAACCATGTCAGTTTCATTAAATTTATTGACTATACTCTTTCTTCTTATGAGCTCCCTGATTCAATAGCTGTGGTAAGATTTCCCAGACTATTTGAAGGAGTAGCTCTTGATTGGTTTATCAATAAAAGAGAAGAAGTTGGATCTTTATCCTGGAGTTCTTGGAAAGAATTGATCAAAGTACAATTTGGTACTAGGATTTGGAAAAGAAAGATGATGAAAACTTTTGAAACCTCCCAGTTTGATCCATCCAAGGACAAACCTCATTAGTGGTGCTTAGACCAGAAAAATAGGTTAGACTGTTTCTGCCCAGATGCTGATAAAGAAGAAGTCAATGAAAGACTCCTCAACTTATGTCCCGGACAAATCAACCACAGTGCAAGGTGCAGGATGCCTATGGATTCAGATCTTTCTACCTTAATAGGTGTTTTAAAAGAGACTATTGATATGAATGGTCTTGATAATAGAGTCAACAGACTCCCCAGGGAACAAAATACTAGGAACAGGGAAGAATATACTGCCAAGACTAAGGAATCCCCTGCTACTAATCAAAATAACTTGGAAGTAAAGAAGACTCCAGAATCAAAGGAAAAAGTATGTTGGAACTGTAACCAAACAGGACACATAAAACCTGATTGTCCTCTACCTAGGAAAAGGATTAATCTTATTGAAGGAGAAGAGTATGAAAATCCTGACCCTCACCTTGATGATACTGATGGATCACTCTCTGATTTTGATTTAATGATCACTAACCCCATCAATGTTATTGAAGGTAGTATTGAGTCTTCTCTGGACATAAATTTGGTCAATGAGGATTCTAACTTACCCCAAAAATGGAATCCAAAAATGAAGATTCACAACATCCCTGAGGCTAAGGCCTTGACTCTAAAACCTTCTGCAGGTAAAAGTTACACTTCAGGAAAAACATGCTATGCTACTGGTTTAATCCAAGGTTCCCCTGTTAAGTTACTTCTAGAAAGTGGAGCCTTTGCACTTGTGTTGGTTCAACTTATCTGGAGAAACAAGACCCTAACTGGAAACTGAACTTACTACCAGTACCTCAGGCTATGTTCAGCAGTTTTAATTCTGCTCTCAATTCTGTTGGAGTATGGTCTTCTGATATCATACTCCCTCACTCTAAAGGATCACTCAAACTGAACATTGAATTTTTAGTGCTCCAAAACAGATTATGTGATTATTTTATCCTTGGAAATGATTCTCTTTGCTTATATGGTATAGATGTATTCCAAAGCAAGGGTAGATACTTCACTATAGGTGGAGACTAGAATAAGAAGTTCCAAATATGCCATGTCAATGCTCAAACTTCTGATTCAACTTATGAAAAGCACTCAGAGAGTTTCTATCAGCAATACTTCTCTCAAGCTGCTTTGAATTCCCTGCTCAATGAAGAACAAAAATGGGATATCCTACAAGTATGCTTTGAAAATCAGAATGCTTTCTGTACCAAGGATCACCCCATTTGTAACATCAAAGGACATGATATGATCCTAACTCTGGCCATTAAGCCTCCTTACCCACCTAACCTCAGGAGACCTGCTTACCCTTCTAGTCCAAAATCTAGAGCTTATCTGGAAACTCATATCCAAGAGTTGGTTGACTTACAAGTCTTAAGGAAAGTAGGACACAATGAACAAGTGGATATCACTACCCCAGTAACTATAGCCTGGCATAATGATAAGTCAAGAATGGTTGGATATTTCAGAATTCTGAACAACTACACCCAAGCTGATTATTATCCAATTCCAAGGATTGACCATGCTCTGCATAACCTGTCCAAAGCTAAGTACATCCCTACCATGGACATGCTGAAAGGTTTTCACCAAATACCTATCAGCCCTGATAGCCGGAAATTCATGAGAATTATCTGTCATTTGGGAATTTATGACTATCTTAGGATGCCTTTTGGTATAAAAAATGCTCCTTCTCATTTTCAAAGAATGATGGATATTGTCCTAGGATTATTCATCAGACAGGGATGGATGATGGTATACATTGATGATGTTATCATTTACTCTGATCATTGGGATACTCACATGGAGAAATTAAGGCTAGTCCTCAAAACCATCTCTGCCGTGGGATTAAAAGTATCAATGAAAAAGTGTAACTTTGGCTACAGGGAACTCAAGGCCTTAGGACAAATTTTCTCTGGACTAACCTTAGCTGCTGACCAAAACAAGATAGCAGCAGTAATGAGTACGCCTATGCCTCAGAATAAAACTGAACTCCTATCCTTTATCAGCTTCTGCAACTACTATAGGAAGTACTTACCAAAGTTTGCTCTTCTAACCAAATGCCTGTATGAGATCTGCAACAACACCACCATGTTTGAAATGACTCATGACAGAGTCAAGAACTATTAGGAACTCAAGATGGAAATGACCTCAGCTCCAGTACTGATTCAGCCAGATTATTCTAAACCTTTCAAACTCTACATAGATGCAAGCATGGAACGGCTAGGAGCTTCTTTACACCAAGAAGTCATAGAGGATGACAAAACAATGGGAAAACCTATACTCTTCATATCCAGACAAATTAAAGACACTGAGAAAGGGTATGGTGCAAGTCAAATGGAATTTCTTGCCTTATTATGGGCTCTAGAGAAACTCCATTATTACTTGGAAGGCACCAATTTCACTGTGATTACTGACTGCAATTCTGTCGGGAAATTGATGAACATGAGGACCCCTAGTAGGCACATAGTAAGATGGCAGATAGCAATACAAAATTACAGAGGTCAGATGACCATAGTTCATCAAGCTGGGACTAAACACCAGAATGCTGATAGTTTGAGCAGGAATGCTTTACCCAATGACCCAAGTAACCCTGCTTATGATCCAGAGGAAAATGATATCTTCCCTATCCTCAACATTAACAGGTTGAAAATTGAAGCTCCTATAATGGGAATCCACATTTGTGAACTGAATGAATCATTTTTCAACTCAATCAAAGAATCTTACAGTTCTGGAATAAAAACTCTGATCACTATTATGGAAAGTACTTCTCCACCATCTGAATTCATAAATAGCCTACCTGAACCTATTTTGAAACCATACAAAGCCTGAAGGTTCATCATATGGGATGGTCTAGTATACTATAGGCATCAACATTCAAGTGTTATAGTCTTAACTAAGGATGACCATATCAAACATTTCTTGGCTGAGTGCCATGATAACTGCTCATCTGGTCGTTTATCTTCTGATAGAACCTTAGATAAGGTTAAAAAAACTGCTTGGTGGATTAATTGGAGAGACTCCACTATACGGTATGTTACCACTTGTGAAACTTGTCAGAAGTCCAACAGGACCACTGGGAAACGGTTTGGTCTACTGAAAAAGATCACTGAACCCAAGAAAAGATGGGAGATCATCAACATGGACTTTTTAAATGGACTACCACCAGGAGGAGCCTATTCCTACAACTCATTCTTAATCATTGTGTATAGGTTCTCCAAGAAAGAAAAGTTTCTACCTAATCACAAGGAAGACACTGCCATGGAAGTTGCCCTATTATTTTGGAACAGACTCATTGCTGATGTTGGAGTTCCCAAGAGTATTATCAGTGACAGAGACCCTAAATTCACCTCTGAGTTCTGGAGAAATCTTCATGATATGCTTGGAACCACCTTAGCTTTCTCTACAGCTTATCATCCTCAGACGGATGGCTTAGCTGAAAGAATGATTCAGACCCTGGAAGACATGCTCAGGAGATTCTGTCACTTTGGACTAGAACACAAGAATTCTGATGGTTATTGCCACAATTGGGTTAGCCTTTTAACTGCACTGGAGATGGCCTACAACAGTAGCAAGCACTCTACTACTAAGGAAGCACCCTACATACTGGAAAGAGGATGGATTCCTAGATTACCCAAGGATGAACTTAACCACCAGCTAACAAATATTCACCCTACATCACTTGATTTCAAAAATATGATAGATGTAGCTAACAAACATGCTGTTAAGTGTGTCAAGGATGCTGTGGAGTATAACCAGCAAAGGTGGGATAAAACCCATAAGGAACCTGATTTCAAGAGTGGTGATCAAGTCTTGATCTCTACCACCAACTTTACCAACTTAGCTGGAAATAGAAAGCCTAGACCAGCTTTTGTTGGACCTTTCACCATTAATAAACTTCATGGTAAAAATTCTGTGGAAGTAATCCTTAGTGATGAGCTTTCTAGAAAACATCCAGTCTTCCCAGTAAGTCTTATCAAACACTACCACCCAAGGAATGGAGAACATACTCCTTCACTTGTAATACCAGTTACAGAAGAGCCTGAAAAGGACAAAGGAAAAATTAGCAAGATCCTTAAAGATAAAAAGATAGGATCAATGGAAAAGACGTCAGACTCTACCTAGTTAGATCCAAGGGAGAATCAGCTGATAAAGATGAACGGTTGCCTGAACATAATATCCCTGATGGACCCATACACCTAAGGAACTACAGAGCCAGCAGAAGGCATTAACTCAAACATTGTTTTTCAAATATAGAAATATCTTGGAGTGGGGGAATGTCAGCTTGCTACTAAATACAGATCAACCTGTCAATAGCAACACAAAACTATAAAAATAAGAATATCTCAATTAAAAAAAGAAGGAGTTAGAAATCAAGAAATATAATTGAAGAAATGGATTCCTCACCCAAAATTAGGTAGGGTCACTCACTGACCCCACCCTTGAATTCCAAGTCCTTACATTTTTTAAATAATTAAAAAGAAAATTACTAAAAATTACAACACCAGTATGGCACTTTTTTGCCATTCTAATATTTCACATGTGTTTTCACGTATAGGGCTTACACCTAAAATTCACTTAGAATTAAGGTGTTGTGGTTATTTTAGGAGTTACACACGGAAATGTGTTATGTCACAATTCCCGCGCGCAGCCCCGCATCATTACATATCCCTAAGTACTTGTAGTAGCAGATTCCCGCGGACTAGAGACCCGCGCGCAGCTAATTCTGCCACGCACGCAGCGGATCCTACCCCGCGCGCATCTGTACTAACTGATCCCCGCGTCTGGATCAGTCGTGACTGATCTGACAACCAGGTACCGCTCAGAAGAGCTACAACCTAGTTAGAGTTGCCTAGCATATGTAAAAAATTGACATATGCATTAATAATAATTTAAAAGGATCACAAATTAAATAAAATTAATTAAAATTAAGTTTAAAAAATTTTTGAATAATAAATCAAAGATCAAGGATTACCACGTAAATCACTGACCCTGATCTTTGAAGACCACAAAACACTACAAGGAGTGTTCATAAAAATTATTATAAATTATCTACGTGATCAGCAGATGATCAAAAATCAGTAAACATCCACATCTGCCCACTTTAAAGCAATACCAATAGTACAAATGAAGGATGAGTACAGAATAATCAAATTTACGCCATAAAAGATTAACAGATCCTGTGGATAAAATAGTACAGAAATCCAGCAGATCTAAGGTCAGCTGGTTGACGGCACCAAATGGACGTGCCAATCCTTCCCTGACTGGCTTGCCAGACTCAGACCACAAGCAGAACCCTCTCTGCGTGCCCTGAGAAGCTAAAAATCACCCCAAAAAGGTATTTATACAGACATCTTTGGATCCATTATTCCAGAGCACTTAATCAGTTTACCAGGAATTATTATTATCAATCAGAAACCGTGCCATTTTTGATCAAGTGCTTGTATGAAGATAAGCAAGTGATTTATGACTTATTCTGTAGTAGTATTATTTATTCTTATTAACCAATCAACCCTTGAAGTTTAGTCAAGCCATCCACCCCATCTGCTCTGAAACCCTTCCAATTATTCCAGGATTCTCATCATAAAGTGCTCAGAGTGAGTGTTTCCCTTCCTTTCTTGGCCATTTTTGCTGTTACGCCCGTCCATTAGTGGAATAATTCCTTTCTAAGGCACCCATCTTCATTCCAAGGTTCTTCAAATGCCTAAGGAGGCCCCTTGGAGAGAGGTTGCTAGTCTGTAAAGATCCCCAGTAGTATAATAATGTGGCCCCTCTTTTATATTATATTGAAAACCATTTATTACCAAACCAATTAAACCTTGCAACTGCTCTTATTATATCATTTATTTGAGCTTCTAATTTTTTATTTTTGGAAAAAGAATAATTATTATTATTCCAGTATTTCTATCACTCTCTGTAGCTAAAGGACTGCAAGTTTCCTGGTATCAGAGAGCTGACATAAGTTTTCCCGGACGCGCAGACCAGCCCCCCATCCATGTCCTTACTCAATTCCAGGCAATCAGACATCCAATGACTCTTATCCCCACAATTGGTGCATTTGCAAACCACAAATCCACTCAAAGGCCCACTAGTGGTTCAGAAGCCCTCCACCATGTGAAGCAGATCCTGCGGGGCTGAGTCATCATCCAAACAAGGAGAATCCAAAGTTCCCCTAACATATCTGTGTTCTTGTTTACCGGCAAATACAATGACAGCTGGGCAGCCCCCTGTTGCTCAACTTTCAACCAAACCATTGGTGGTGCCTGCATTGCAGCCAGGTATTATAATTATAGCCAGGAATTAGCTTGGGAAAATTAGCAGTATTTAAAGCAAAAGAAATGCTGGACACCTTGTGCCAATAATTGCTGATGGGCTCTCACAATGGGGAAATAAATTGGATGATATTGGGGATGAATTCAATTGGATGATGAATGGATGATGGAAAACAACAGGGAGAAGTGCTCCTTAAGTACAAAAGATTGGCCTCTTCTGAGCCCGTGATACAACAAGCCAAAAGGCAAATTTCCCAATCCAAAATAGCTCTACAGGCTCTACAGGCCTCGTTACTTGGTTTGGGCTACATCAGCCCACATGGCATGAGTCCCTGTACCCTTAAAACCATCCTATTCCGGTTATTTCTGGTTTTTCCACCTCAATGGGGCTGAACCAGCCCCTTAGCTGTTCAAACCCTGGACGGTTGTCTATTACAACCGGCCTTTTACCTCACATGCTGGCTGGTTGCCTCATGCAACCAGCCCCTGGCCATAAAAATGGCCAGGAGGGACCCAGGACACACCTTGGTCCGGTCTCAGACACACATTGGGGGAGGGGTGTAACCGGCTGACATGCCGCCCCCCCTCTTTCTCTCTAATCCCTGGAGGGCGCGGTCAAATCCCCCTACTGGGGGCCCTGGAGGTTGATGCCCCCAGGGGGTCGTCATGCTAGGTGGGCTGGGGGGTGGTCAGGTCCCCTCCAGCCCGTCACTCCTCCCCCTTGGTAAAGGGGGGGGGGGGGAGAGCGCCCCTTCAATGGTGGGGGGGTGGTAAATTCCCCCCCACCGCCAATTGCCTTAATGCAACCAGCCTATCCACCACTTTTGGTGGGGGGGTGATCAAGTCCCCCCCACCATGACTGGTTGCTGGCTGATTCCATCCAGCCAGCCCTCCCCCTCCTCCTTGAAATGGCAAGCGAGGGGAGGGGGAGGAGCCAGGGCCACCAGCCCCACGGCAGCCCCGACGGGCTCAACATCTGCAACCGGGGGGGCTCCATTTTGAGTCCCCCTGCTCCCTACAACGGCCCCACGCGGGCTGTTGGGCCCCATAAAAGAGCCGTAAGCAAAAACAGTGGCCCCAAGTGGGCCACAACACGGGCGGCAGCCCAAAATGGGCTGCAACACGGGCAGTGGCCCCAATGGGCCACCCCAAGCCCAAAACGTGAGTTTAACATACTTTGGCGGGCCAGCCCGTCTGGCAAAGTATGTCCAAAATAAACCTTGGGCCCAATTATGCCCATACAAGCCCATCTGGCTGTATTTTCCCATATACCCCACCAGGCCCGTTAGACCAACAGGCCTGTTTCAGGCGTTTTGAGGCCAGTTTTCCCAAATCCGTGAAATCCACACAGGCACCTACGTGTAAATGTAACAATTGAGAGTCACTTTATTTCAGTTCAATATATTACTCTTTTAATAGTAAATATTATTCAACAAATAAGGAGAAGGAGACACATAATGATGTTGAATTCAGTGTTGGGTTGAAGCAAGTGAGTTTACCAAGAAGAGTAGTATTCAAGGAGGGAAATGGAAAGAAGATAGAACAAGGCTTGAGTTATCACCTTAGTCAAGTGCACTACTAGTAATCCTGGCTTGTTGATTGTAGGAGAAGATGATGGGAATTCTTTCTTGTCCTTGATGCTGCTGGGGTGCCAGGGACTGTTTTGCCTGCTGTACCAGATTTGGGGCTGATGGTTGGACCGCTGCAAGGATAGTGGGCGGAGACAAGGTGGGAATGATAATTGGGAGATGTGGAAGAGAGACGGAAGATGATGGAGGTGAGGGACTAGGAAGGATCCAGGGGAGTCCCCGTTGTGCAATCTCTGGGCCTGGGATCCAACACAGGACCAGGAAAACTTGCAGGAGCAATTAGCAAGGACTGTGTGAGGAGGCTGCGGGATCTTTAGTTAAAAGTTTGGTCCATGTGTGTGTCCAATGGGCCAAAGAGGCCCTCATGTACATCCCATTTGTATTACATTCATACATAGCACACACGTAAGTGCTTAGGTATTTTAAAACACCCCCTTAATCCAAAAGGGGTGACATTTCCATGTTAGTCACAAAGCCTTGATGCTTGTTCCTATCTAAATCCTTAGTCAAGATATCTGCAATCATTGCTCCAGTAGGCATGTACCTCAACACAATCTACTTGCAGTTAACCCCATCAAAAATATAGTTATAGTGAAAATTAATATGTTTTGTTCTTGAATGGAACACTTGGTTTTGCGCCAACGCAATGGCACTCTGGTTATCAGAATACAACAAAACAAACCCTTTTGGCTTATGTGTATCCTCTAAGACTTTCCTCAACCATTTTTTTCCCTGTGAAGCTTCTAAGTAAGATCTATACTCAGCCTCTTATGATGAAAGACTTATTGCTGATACCTTCTTGGACATCCATGACACCAGATTCTTACCTAAGAAGAATATGAAAAAACTTGTTGATTCCCTAGTGTTACCATCTGCCCAAATTTCATTGGAATAACCAACCAAATCAAAGTTTGATGACTTTGTGAACAACAGTCCCAGAATGTGCATTCCTTTAAGATACCTCATAACTCTCTTAAACGCTGACCAATGCCTCATGCTTGGCTTCTTTAAGTGTTGCAACAAGACACCAATTTCAAAGGCAATATTGGGCCTTGTACACTTCCCCACATTATTAAGCAATCCAATAGCTGACCTGTAGTTGTTCCCAGATTTAACAAACTCCAGATACTCCTCATCTGTAGAATTTTCTAAACAAATGTTTGACTGCATGGCAGTACCAAACTCCTTTGAATCTTCTAAGCCATATTCCTTAAGAAGAGCTGCTACGTAGTGGCTCTGGTCTAACTCAATAGCATTCTTGCTCTTACTGACTTTCAGTCCTAGCACCTGTTGCGCCAGACCAAGCTCTTTTATCTTGAATTCCTTTTTGAGTGTCTCCATTACTCTCTCTTTACCATTTGCAATGATGATAATTTCATTGACCCATAAAAAAAATTGCATTCTTTTTTACAAAAAGACCAGGGTTGGCCTCAGAAGTCTTGAAACCAATCTGTATCAGTTTCTCAATCATGGTATTATACCACAACCTAGCTGCTTGCTTCAATCCATACAGTGATCTACACAGCCTGAGGATATATTCTCCTTTATCTGCTGAAAGAAAACTTCTAACACAGATTTTCTTCATGTTTTCTGGTTTAGTCTCTACTAACCATTCACAAAAACCATCAGGAATTGACATATAAACAGTCTCCTCCTCTCCAAGTTTTGCATTCAAGTACGCTGTTACAAAATCAGCTTGTCTGATCTCTTCACCCAACTCCACTTCCAGAGAAATGATGTACCTGAAGGTGGACAGCCTTCCAGTTGGTGAGAAAGTTTCTTTGTAAACAATACCCTCTCTCTTCTTGAAGTCCTGTGCAACACATCTAGCTTTGAACCTCTTCAAAATTCCATTTGTGTCAAACTTCTTGTTTAAAACCAATCTAGACCCCACAATGGTCTTTCCTTTTTTAACAGAATCCTGCTTAACTACTTCAAAGACACTATTATTCTCCAGAGAATCAAATTCCTCAAAAATAGCACTCTTCCAGTTGGCTCTCTCATCAGAATTCATAGCTTGGCCAAAGCTATTTTGGTTAAACCTGTTACCCATTTCTGAACTCAACTCTAGTACTTCATTGAGCATACACTGTTCCTTAAATGTATCTTCCTCATATCTTGCGGAAGCATAATGGGACTTCCATTCCCCGTACCTATCAACTGGAACTCTAAACCTTCCACTCCTTCTAACTTGAGTTGGAGGCTCATCAGGTTCCGAATTGATGGACTCCCCTGAAGCGGGTACTAAACTCTCTGGTAGAACGTCTGCCCTTTCTTCACATTCTGGAACCACATGTTCCTCAGCTTCTGCTGGTGAAATAGGTATTAATTCTATTTATTGCTGTTGCTTATTCACAACAACATCTTCACTCCTTTTAAGTGGGAAGGTATTTTCATCAAATTTTACATCCCTACTACTGATAACCTTTCTTGTCCCTGGACAATAGATCCTATAGGATTTAATTATTAAATCATAGCCCACAAGTGCCCCTGTTCTGGCTCTAGGGTATAATTTTCCAACCATCTCATTATGGTGGACACTATAATACACCAAGAAACCAATTGTTCTTAGGTGTGATGTTTTGGGGTACAACTTCCAAAACTGATAATGAGGACTCTTCCCATTAACACTTACAATTTTGTGCAACAGGCAGACTTTACACATCAACTCAGCCCATAAGAACTTTGGTAGACCAGATTGAGACATAATAGTTCTGGCCTTTTCCAGTAAAATCCTATTTATTCTCTCAACTATTCCATTATTCTGTGGAGTACTTGCAGTAGTGACTATATTAATGATACTGTAATCTTTCACCTCTCAAACTCTTTACTCACAAATTTACCACCTCCATTGGTAATACCTCTCTTGATCTCCTTCATTAGACCATTCTGTTTCCAGACTTTGAAGATTACAGAAACCTCCTCTGTGGTCTGATCCTTAGATTGAATTGGTTTAACCCAAACATAATTAGTTGAAGTATCAACTAAATTGATGAAGTATCTTGCTCCACCAAGGGACTCCAGTGTAAATGGCCCTGCCAAATCAATTTAAAATTCCTCTCTAGGAACATCAGTGCAATCTCTACCCTTTGAGAACACATTTCTAATCTTAGCCCCCAAGGTACAACTCTCACAGTTGCTGTCCTTTACCTTATTTCCACTTCTATTGTGAGCAACAGTCCTCAGAGCTGACATTTTGAACAAGCTTGCACACAAAATCTTGTTCCAAACTTTTCCACTAAGAGCAGTTCACCCATACAAATTAATAAAAAACCTATCTTCTTCAAGATAACAAATCTCCAAACATTTTTTCCACAACACTCCAAGAGACACAAGGTTATAAGGCAACTCTGGTACAAAGAAAAATTTCTAAAAATAAGTTTTGAAACCCAAGTGATTTGCAAGAATAACTTTTCCAATTCCCTTCATCTGAATTGTTCTGCCTTTCTGACCAATATTTACAACTCCATCATAATCACTAAGATTTGAAAATAAATTTGGCTCAAAGAACATGTGATCTGTACAACCAGAATCAATCAAAACAAGAACATCCTCCTTCAATCCTCCTAATAGGAAAGAAGCTTTATCAGTCACTGATAAGTTCTCATCTTTGAGGTTAAGTTTACTTACTTCATGATCAATCAAGTCCATTTCTTGATCCTCATCAATTTTGGCCTTCTTGTTGGGACCTTTTTCCCCAACAACCATTTCCATTGGACCATCAAACGCCACCATTTCAAATTTTTCAGTTGTAAGATTGACCTCCTTGTCATTCTCTTTGGATTTCTTCCTCTTCTTGGCCTCCTTGCAATCCTTAGCATAATTCCCCTTATTCTTAAAATTATAGCATAAGACCTTGTACAAATCCTTTTTTGCCTTCTTGCATGATTTTCCAGTCTTTCCAACAAGGGCTGTTCGAGAGCCCCCCTTCATCTTGAACTGAAGATCATCCTTTTCAATCCTCTTCAGCACATCCTCCTCCCCAGGAAGAGGATCCAATTGAGAAATAATTCTTACTAAAGAATCAAACTCCTTTGGTAGCTTCTGGAGGATTAAGAGTGAAAAACACTCAGGATCCATGCTAATTCCTGATGACTTAAACTTGGCTATGCTAGACCTAGACTCTGCAAAAAGCTGCTTACAATTTGAATATTTTAACTTGAATAGTTTATTGAAGGCTATACCCTTCTGGTGAATGGAATCACCAGCATATTTGGACTTAAGAAACTTCCAAAGGATGCTTCCCCTCCTTCTATCATCTCCCTAAGAGTATTGGCAACCCATGTCACATGATTCTCATAAAGATGCCTAAGGATGAGATGATAAGACTTTTTCTCCACTTCTGAACTGATCAAAGTGACATCTGCATCCATTATCTCCCCACAACAGATGTTGTCCAGCTCACTATCCATAAGGACAGCCCATGCATTATAATTCCGACTGCTCAGAACTCTCTTGGTGGAGCTAACATCAGGGATATAGGACATCTTCTTGCAAAACTTGAGGTCTTTGAGGTTTTCCAGAGTGAGGTACAAGGGTCTAGATGGCTTGGAAGTAATGATGATGTTGTTAATGATAATGTATTATAATTATGGCCAGCAATTACCTTAGGCAAATGAGGAGTATTTAAAGCAAAAGAAATGCTGGACACCTTGTGTTCATAATTGCTGATGGGCTCTCACAATGGGGAAATACGTTGGATGATATTGGTGATGAATTCAATTGGATGATGAATGGATGATGGAAAACAGCAGGGAGAAGAGCTCCTTAAGTACAAAAGATTGGCCTCTTGTGAGCCCATGATACAACAAGCCAAAAGACAAATTCTCCGCCCCAAAAGAGCTCTACAGGCCTTGTTACTTGTTTTGGGCTACATCAGCCCGCATTGCATTAGTCCCTGTACCCTTAAAACCAGCCTATTCCAGTTATTTCTGGTGTTTCCACCTCAATGGGGCTGAACCAGCCCCTTAGCTGTTCAAACCCCTGGCCAGTTGTCTATTAAAACTGGCCTGTTACATCACATGCTGGCTGGTTTCCTCATGCAACCAGCCCCTGGCCATACAAATGGGCAGGAGGGACCCAGGACACACCTGGGTCCGGTCTCAGACACACATGGGGGGGTGTAACCAGCGGACATGCCACCCCCCCCCCCTCTTTCCCTCAAATCCATGGAGGGCACAGTCAAATCCGCCTACCAGGGGCCCTGTAGGTTGATGCCCCCAGGGAGTTGTCATGCCAGGTGGGCTGGGGGGTGGTCAGGTCCCCTCCAGCCCATTGCTCCTCCCCCTTGGTAAAGGGGGGGGAGAGCACCCCTTTGATGGTTGGGGGGGTGGTCAATTCCCCCCCACCGCTGGTTGCCTCAATGCAACGGGTCTAGCCACCACTTTTGGTGGGGGGGTGATCAAGTCTCCCCCACCATTACAGGTTGCCCCTTGCAACCAGTCGCTGGCTGGTTCCATCCAGCCAGCCCGCCCCCTCCTCCTTGTGATGGCGAGCAAGGGGAGGGGGAGGAGCCAGGGCCACCAGCCCCGTGGCAGCCGCGATGGGCTCAACAGCCACAACTGGGGTGGGGGGGCTCCATTTTGAGTCCCCCTGCTCCCTACAATGGCCTCGCGCGGGCCGTTCGGCCCCATAAACGGGCCGTAAGCAAAAACAGCGGCCCCAATGGGCTGCTCTCAAGCCCAAAAGGTGAGTTTAACATACTTTGGCAGGCCAGCCCATCTGGCCAAGTATGTCCAAAATAAACCTTGGGCCCAATTATGCCCATACAAGCCCATCTGGCTGTATTTGCCCATATACCCCACCGGGCCCGTTAGGGCCTGTGTACCAATAGGCCTGTTTCAGGCGTTTTGAGGCCATTTTGCCCAAATCCGTGACATCCACACAGGCAGGTATGGTCCATGTGTGTGTCCAATGGGCTGCAGAGGCCCTCATGTACATCCCATTTGGATTACAATCATATGTAGCACACACGTAAGTGCTTACGTATTTTAACACCAGGAACAACCTGGCTGTGTCCTCAATCAGCTCCTCCAGCTTGATCTTGCTTTCCACCACCTGGCTGATGACACCTAGGTCCTGAATTAGGGCAACACTCCTGTCTACCAACCACTTCACTAACCTGTGCTTGAACAATTACTGCTGCACCTGCAACCAGAGTTGCAGCGCATGTCTGCCCAGGAATGCATGCTTCATTGCCACCACCTGGTTCTTCTCCAAGTATCTGTAGATGTGCTTGAACATTGAGATATACTTGGCAAAGTTGCCTTGCGTCCATATTTCACTGCAGGCAATTTCTTCCGCCACCACCCGCTCAAAGTCACTCTTCCAGAAGAGAGTCTTGGGTTTCCCCCACCTTGTCATCATCTTGGTCAGCAACCTTGCCCAGTCCTGGGTCCCTTAGCCAGCCATATACTCCACTTCCCAAAGCTTACTCTTGTCCGTGATGAATAGAACAATGTTCTGGAAATTTTCCTTGCTTTTTTCCTGCTTGGAATTGGCAATATCCTCAAAAATTTCCAGAAAACGCCCAATATCCATGGTGTCAAACTGGAAGTGCAGGAAGTCCCGCGGCCTAAGCCATAACCCTCAAGGAGCCTTGACCAATTCCAAGGAACCCAACCAAGGGGGATCAAAACCAACAAAGCAAGCAGTTGGTGGCAGAGGAGGGGTTGGTCCACTTGGTCCCAACTGGAAAGGGAATGATGGCAGAACGTTTGACCCTGGAATAGTTGTTGGTAACATTGCACCTGCTACCTTTGAGAGACTAGGACAAAAGATTACTTCCCGGCCAGACCCAAAGATATGAAAACAAGAGAGAGATACTCCCCTAAGTTTTCCTCAAGTTCAGAAGTTATTGGTCCAAGCTTCTTTAAGTAGGTTGATTACTGATGGGTTTTGAGAAAGAGAGAGATAGTTATAAGAAAAGAAGATGACTAAAGAAAATGATGTTGTATATTCCTTCCCTTCATTCCTTCCCTGATCCTTTGGTGAAAAGATATATATCATGAGATGATGATACAACCCAGAGTTGAGAGTGAGGTTTTAAGTCCTCCCTCTTCCAACCCTAACCCATACCACCCAAACCCTTCTGCATTTACGTATGTCCAGTTTGTGCTTCTCATGGCGCGGACCTCTGCCACGCCCTACTTGAAGCCCCTTGTGTTTAGCCATCCACAAGCATCTGCAGATCCTGTGATCTGTGGATTGTTCTGTTCCTATGCTTGCGCGGACCTCCCCGGCACGTATAACCCCACGATTGCCCCACCCCTGCTTTCCAAACTAGCCGCCTGCAAAATTGGCTGGGTTGGCTCCATTACTTGGTCCGCTTTGTCCAGGCTGGTCACAAGCCCGCCCTGCCTGGAGTGGGCCTGGCCCAAACCAAATGCTCAGCCTTACCTACCCAACTGCTGAGCGCGCAGCCCGCAATGCAGTTCCTGATCCAAGTTTATAAATACAACACCACAATGGCTCCAGAAGAAGCAATTAAAGTTTCTCCTGACTTGTGCATCCCCCCAGGGGGTTTCAAATCCCCAGTTTCAACCCTTTCTAAGTTGTGATTCCCCAATTTTGGCTTTAAAAGGGTTGCAATTGGGGACTTGCGCCCCCCCAGGGGATGCTCTAGTGGTGAGCAGGGGGTGCGCATGATTTCCTGGCCCATTTTGGGAAAAATTGCCCCAAATGGGCTATTTGAGGGGGGGATTGGGGTACCTAGGCACCCCACCACATTTAAGTGCTTTCAAACCAAATTTGGGGATTTGGAATACTATTTTGGACTGTTATTGGACGGCAAAAAGAAATTTTGAACTTTGGACTTGAACACTTGGCATATTGGGACTGCATACACCCACAACACATGCCTGTTGAATAAATTTATTTTCTCAACCCAAAATTGAGAAAATTTGGAGTTGTTGGATTGAAAATTGAATTGAATGCAAAATTTCTTTTAAATTTTGTTGGGTTATGGGAACAGTGGCAAGCCCAAGCCCCCCTCATTTAAACATGGCTGTGCTAACAGACTAAGTTGAAAGGGTTGTTAACAAAGCTTTGAATTCTAGGTAATTGGGTAGGGAGTTGGAAAAGAAAAAATTGTAATCCCCAATTGCATCCTCATCTAGGGCTAAAACGTAGGAAAAAGATTTTTCTTCACAACTTGAATTACAAGAATTTTCTTCATAACTGGAATTGACTAAAGGTGGTGGGTCACATTTCATATTTCATTTGACTAAGAAGGATTTGGCTTGATAAATACACTAATGTAACCATGTGGGGTATAACTATGAAACTAAGGGGTGCCACACCCGCTGGAACCTCCACCTGTGAGAGCCTTTGCTAGTAGTAAAGAATCAGAGATTTATTTTCAAAAAAGGGAAGCCATGCATGGCTATGCATTGCAGACATTCAAGTCAAAAAAAGACAATTATGTTGATCCAGCATGTGACAGATTTGGGTTATTTGAAGGGCCATGCCTCACCAAAAAGCAAAGGAAAAATTACAAAAAGAAAGGTTGGGTTTCAATTCATGATAATTGCAAGTTGGAAAGTAGCAGATCCAATTTGACATCTCTCCATTAGAAATGGCCTACAAAATCATCAACCATTTGAAAGACCCTCAGTGCATCCTCAACTGAGGAGAATCTCTTTGAAATCCTTGGATCTACTCAAGGAAGGCATAAAAGGTGAGCTCAATAAGGTTCAGCTCAAAAGGAAATTGATCAAGATTGATGGTGGAGAATCCATTGAAAATAGAACAAGCTATAACACTAAGCAGAAGGTAAAGCAAGCAGAAATGGACGGGAAAGGTGTTATGGACTTTCTATTGGAAATGCACCAGGAATCCCAGTGGTTTTCCAGGTCAAGTTTTTGTAGAGATGGTCACTTAGAGGCCCTTTTATTGGCTCATCCTGAGTCTATAAAACTTTGCAAAAAATAACATCATATTAATTTGTTGAATTGTACTCATAAAAGAAATATTTAAAACATCCCTCTATTTCATGTTGTATGAATGACATATGTTAAGTGTGGGTTATGTTTTTGTTGAGTTTTCACCACTCATATGCACGCAGGCATGCATAATACTCAGATAATTCAGACACTCTAATTCTGGAGTTTCTGGAAGACCTTACCCCAGGTGGGAGGAACGCGCGGAACATCAGGGACTCAGGGACTGGACCTCAAGATACAAACTTCATCATAAAACCTCAATTACTCACTACAGTCCCTTTTTCCTATTTTCCCTTTTCCTACTCTTTTTCTCTTTCCTTCTTGTTTCTCTTTTTTTTTTTCTCACACTGGCGTTTCATTGCATACTCCAAATACTCAAGATGAATACTCCACAAGCCCTGTTTGCCTGCCTGGTGAGATATCTGCTCAAACTTTGTAAGACTCCAAATGGTGCTGAGCTGCAGGCAGTTCTGTGGAGGGAACAGGTGCTTTTGAGGCAGCTCTCATGAGCATTACAAAAATATTTAAATGTAACCAGAATCAATATCCAGGACCTTGTCAATAAGGAATCAAAGAGAAGGGATGAGTTTGATAGTATTTGGTATCAATGTAACAACACCATCTGAGGCAAGATGGTGCAGGAAAAGACTTGAACAGAATAAGTTAAAGTTTGTTCAGATTTCAATAGAACAGATCAGTTTTGATTAACAACACCATCAAGCTAATAACTTGGGTTTTCAGAAGAATATTAGGAAAGATCAACTTAATCCCAACCAACCTCCAGGTTCAAAATGAACCTGCCCAACTATCTGCAATCAAGCGCTTGAAATGTACCAGATAACTGTGGGTGGCTGTACAAAACAAAGAAATTTTTTTATGAAGCTCTAGAAGTAAATCAAAAATATATTTGAACAATAATAACCCAAAACTTCTCAAGGGACTCAAGAATAGTGTGGCAGAATTCAACTTGAAAGAAATAAAGGGAGGTTTTAAACTCCAGGTTTCAAGCTTAAAGAAAAATCTCAGTCAAACAGAACTGGTTCCAGAAGGATGATCAAAAGGAATTATCAGACAATTATGGTCAAAAAAAGATTGAAGGGTGGTATAAAACACTCAAGACCTCAATCAAATGAATTCTTCTTCAACCAGAAAGGTTATTGGTTGGTGATAACAAATAAATTCACAGAGTATTGATCAAATATTTGGGTATGGAGGCTCAAGGATCAAGGGGAAATCAAAAGATATACCCAGGATAAGGATTCTCAGATGAAGGGGAGGGGCCCCATGGAATTATTGATTGAATATAATGGATGATTCCTCAATGATATATCCAGCAAAAAGGCAGGGGAGAGTCCCTCCTTTTATGTGCAAGAGGCCCTAGAGACTTCTTACAAGAGATAACTACAAATGAGTGAAGAATAATATATATATATATATTTAAAAAAGATGAAATATCAGGAAAAAAGCAGTGAAAAATAAAAAAAATTGGTGGAAGGAAGCACCTGTCATGTGAAAAAAAAAATAAAAAAAAATGAGGAAAAAGAAAACCTGCCCACATCAAGGAGGACAGCAGGAAGCGATTAAAGTCCACGCAATAGCGGATGCAAGGTGGCAAAACCAGTTTCAGATGGTGATTAGCGGACTGTGGTTGGGGGGAGATGACTTTTTTGAGGGGCGGATGAAGGAGGATTGAGCAGCAGATGATTGAAGTGTGGTGGTGCAAGCAACAGAGTCAACCATTTATGGCAGGTCTTTTTTGTCTCCACCAACAAGGATGGAGGCAGCTAAAGCCCTTGGGACAATTGATTGAGGGGCGCTTGCAAGCTGGCAGGCAAAGGTGTCAACCACTGCAAGCTTCAACAGGTTGACGGGCAACAGGTGAGCAACAGTTTGCAGGCCATCATGAGAGAATTTTGAGGCTCTTTATTGCAGTTACAGACAAGATAAAGAATGTAGATTGAACAGGGATAACAGCTTGTATATGATATGGCAGGAAGACAATTAGTTGATGATGGAACAGACAATGGAACATAGGCAAGTGCAGAACAAGTGGGAGGAGGAAGCAGAATGTTGAGGTTACCTTTTACATCCGCAAGTTGCAATCCTTACTGCCTAGCTGGGGTTGGAGTGAAGGTTGCTCCTCCTGGATAGGTAATGGGTCAGTGGTGGAGGTTGTATCTTGATTGGTTATACAAACAGACGGGGAGAAGGGTGAGGTAAAGCTTGGAAATGGGAAAGGAAGGGGGAGGAGTTGACGGGAGTTGTGTTGGATTGGAAGTGGGGCTGAGTCAGGCGAGGAGGGACAGGCCTTTATGTGGTGAGGGATGAAGTGCGGGAGTTGAGTAAGTGGTTTGGAGCATGTGAGAATGTGGGGTAGAGAGTATCCACACCAGGGGAGTCAAAGCGTGGGGATGAGAAGTGGAATAGGAATCTACTCATACTCTAACACATCATATGAGCAAAGCAAAGAGATTGGGACAGTGATGTCCATGAGGGTGATGGGGGCTTGATGACGGAGGTTTTCAAGTTGACAGAAAATGGTACTGACAGCCGCAAGCAACTGCTTGCTGGTCCATCAGGTGATCAAAAAAAGGTTGAAAAGGTGACAGAGATGGGGACGGTATGGTGATGGCTGTTGGTGATGAGCCAATGCTGATAGATGAAGTTGATGATACAATACAGATGATGAAGATGATGAGCCAATACCAATGATGGCAAGCTGGAGGGCAATGATGAGGATGAGGGGTGGGATGGCCATCCGTGCATGTGCTTGGCCAAAGGTTTGGGCTGCAAGCGCAACAAGGAGGGATTGAAAAGAGTTCTGGGTATTTGAACCCCCTGTAGAGGCATAACTAGACTTCTAGGATAGGGAGGATTTGTGCAAACAGAAGATGGAAGGTTTGGAATAGTAACACAGGAAATATATCTTTTTTTTCTCATGTTGGATAAAAGATTATATATATAAAAAAATAAAAAAATTCCCTCTTCCTGATGTGTCCCAAATTGATAACCACATCTCTCTCCAACTTAGATACTTTCCCTAGTTTTCATCTTGATTTTGAAGATATTAAGGCAAGGAGTAATACAAAAAATTCAAACAGAAGAATGGCCATTTCTTGATCTTGAGAGTGATTGAAGAATATTTTTATCCATCCAAAGGAGTCCTAGAAGCGGCAGAGATTAAACTAAGAGGGCTTCCCAGGTGCTCACGTATGTGGCATAAAGTAGATTTTCACAACAAAAATGCAGCAAATGACCCTGGTGGTGCACCATTGGGAGGATTTACTTCTGAGGTAAGTTGCCTCCACAAAAATGAAACTTCTTAACTTGATCAGCAGTGAAACTTCTGGCCAACTGAGTACTATCAAGCTCTTCCACAACATAAGATCCACCTCAAACTTGGAAAAAAACCCAATAAGGACCATTCCAGAAGTTTGAGAAAATCTTTCCCCACTGGGTTTCCGGGGATCAATTATAAGCTAAAAATATATCACCAGGGTTTAAGGGATCCCTTATTTTATTTAAGTGATTATATTTGCAATACTGAACCAATTTCTTTCTTGATTCCATCATCTTCTGATAAGCTTCATCACATAAATCCTCACTTTTCTCCAGCTGCTTGGACCTAGCAACTAATAAATCAGTAGTTGAGGGCACCTCCTCCCATGAGATACCCAAGAGGGATTCCATTTCCAGATCCAAATGAAGAAATTCTCTTTTAAAAAAAGATGATTTCATAAGGTGAATAGCCAGTTGTCTGTTTGGTTGAGATTCAATGAGAGAAGAGAAAAAGAACAAGGAATTTGTGACAATTCTTGCCACTTTCACCAGCTAGTTTAACAAGTGCAGCCTTTAAAGGAGCATGACCTTGTTCCACCATTCCTTGGCCTGTAGGATAATAAGGAGTAGTAACTCTATGTTGTCCAGGAAGAGATCAGATCATTTCAACAAGTTTGCCACCAAATTCAGAGCCACCATCAGTACAGTAAGATTGAGCCAAGCCGCAATTTATTGTCCAAGTCTCAGAGAAAAACTTCCACTGATTCAGAGCTAAGATTCTTGAAAGATTTTGCTTCAAAAAATCCAGAAAAATCATCTCTGGCCACAATGAGGTACTTAGAACCACCTTCCTTGGTATGAACCAAATCCATAGCAATCCTTTCAAAGAGAGTGGACTCCCCAGTAGGATAAAAAATTTCAGCTGGATGCCTAAGATCATGCTTTTGAAAAACTTCAAAACTCTTGAACCATTGAGAGACATATTGATTCAGAGATGGCCACAAGAATTGTTTGGATAATTTTCAATAAGTTTTATTTTCCCCAAAATAAACAAGACCTTCATGGAGAATTTCAAGGATAGAATCTTTTTTAGAAGTAATAGTAAAAAAAATAATATCACCAGGGTTTCCTCTTTTCATAAGCCTAGAGCCTGGTACAAATATATTAGAGGAATTTCTTTTTAGAGATCAAAATTCTTTAGCAGAAAGATTGGGATTTTTTTGAAGAGTTAAAAGGTACTGATCTAATTTAAGACAAGACACTTGTTGAAAGCCAGAATAATCTTGAGATGAGAAAGAGAATACAGGATTGATCAAATGTTCTTCTCCATCAAAATCCACTCCAAGATCAGATTCATTGTCTCCAAGAGGAGGTCAGGATAAACCATCAGGAATGGTGAAAGATTTCAAAGGCCTGTGAACAATATCAACAGAGAAAAGCTGGATAAAGGCCACCCAACAAGTTATAGGAGCATTAGGGAGGCTGGGAGAATTTATCATTTCAATGATGTATTAAGCATTGACTTTTAATTTGAAATGTTGACCCAAGAAGAAATTTTTGAGCTTTTTCATCATTTGAGCCACACCACAGATTTCCAGTTTTTGTTGAGATTATACGTATTCTACATCTGAAAATAACAAATATTCATAAAGAGTGGGACGGTCCCAACCATGTTCATCTTCCTGAGTAAGAACATCCCTAACAGATTGAAAACTAGAATCAACAGCCAGCTTGATCTTGCCAGCTCCAGGTACATAAGAGATCTTTTTCAAAACTATTTTTTTATCACAAATCATTTTGAGCAACTGAAACAAATGTTTGCAATCTTGGGTCCAAATACATTCAGTATCTTTCCTGGTTAGACCATTCAAGGGAGCACAGATCTTGGATAAAGATGGGATAAAGATTCAAACATAAGTTACAACACCTAGAGAGCCTCTAAATTCAGTAGGATTGATTTGAGTGGGAAAAGATATGATCTTGTTGACTTTTGCTGGTGCCATCCTTTTCCCTTCCTTGCGGACCACATGACACACAGTTTCAAGAGCAGGGACACAAGCAGCCAATTTGGACCCAGAGACATTAAGGCCAGACTCCATGATTCAAAAAAGAATCCTTTCCAAAGTAGTAGCATATTCCCAGATGAATTGACAAATTCCTGAATGCCTGAGTAGGAGCTCATTCTCATAGTCAGAAACTGGACCTTTAATTCTGACATTTTGAATAAAGATACCAGCATCATCAGGGATTTCATCCTGGAGGATCCACATCATCTGAGACTGATAGACTGCAACTGAATTAGTGGAACCTTGAAGCAATGGAGTAAGTTGGAATCAACCAAGAGGAGTATTGAAAGTAGTGCAAGGGTGAGAGATAGGATGCAAAGATCATTTTTCATAACCACCCATAATGTCCCCTAGACCATAGCAGGCTCTGCCAGAAAATGATTCACCAAATTCTACAGTGGCAGGAAGTATACTAGAGTCTTTAATAGTAAATTTTTTTCAGAGGCTGAAGATCATGAACTATTCTAATTTTACAATTACTCTTGAGGACACAGTAGACAGGGATGGACTCAATAGAAGTTTGCTGTTGATATAGACCAGTACAAACTAATTTGTGGACCAAATTGGTAAATTTTTCAACTTTAGCAGCAGGTATTGGAATATTTGACCTTTTGCCAAGGATCATGTAATAAGATTCTATTGGATTTCTTGAGAACTAAAACCAGCAGAGGCTATGGGAACAAACAAGACAAATCAGAGGAGAACTTTAGAGAGAAGAGAAGAAATGGAAAGATAAAAGAAGGCGCCCCACAGCATAGGTTCATCAGGATAGACAAAAAGACAGTTTTGAGTAGTGAGAGTTTAAGAACGTGAGGACAGGTTGACAAGACGGTTGACGAGACAAGAGTGATGTTGGTGTTATTTGAGCAGAGACAGAAGTAGCCGCTAGATGTGATGAATGTTCAGACTGGGTTTGATAGCTTTATTGGAGAATCGGGAATCTTACCAGTCAGAGATTTGAGAGGCGACTGGATCAGTTTGGTACGTGGTTGATAGTCAAGCAGATGGAAGAAAAAGAAATGAGAGAGGAAGAGAAAATGAAATAGGAAAGAAAAGAAAATAGAAAAGTAGACTGTAGACAAGTAAGACGGTTGATAACAGAGATAATTCAAGATGTATGGAGCTGGGGATTCATCCGGGAAGATAGACACGGTGTCGTGAGAGTCATGAGTCAAGCTATGTTGTCTGGGTCCCTGTTGTGGACTTAGAGAGCACCCGCGCACTGATGAGCGGGGGGTGGTAAACGGGGAAGGGATACTCAACACCCCTTGTGACTGGTAAGAGGAGTACATTCAATCAAGAGTTAATTATTAAATACGGCTTGTTGAAGAAGTTTGAGGGTCCCAACGGAAGTGGCTTTAGTTAACGAATCTGCCAGCATTCTATCCGTGGAAACCAGATTGAGAATAAATTTAGAGAGGGAAAAGTCTTTGTGCAGGCCTTTAGTTTTAATGTCAATGTTTCAAGACTTGGAGTGCAATCCAAATTTTTTTATCTTATCATCTAATCCTTTTTTATCTACATAAATAGTCGGTTTGGTAGAGGAAGGTTCATATATCTCATCCACAAGATGGGTGATCCACCTCAATTTGAGGTAGCAGTCTAGTAAGGCATTAAGTTCAGATTTGGTAGATGATTAAGTTACATTCCGTTGTCTGGAGGAGTTCCAGAGAATAGGACTACCGTAATGTAATACAATATATCCGGTTTGAGATTTACAAGAGGTTGGATTGTCTCCCCAAGTGGAATCACTATAGCCAGAGATACAGTCCTTGGATGAGTTGTATTTTAGAGTTAACTTGAAGTCCTTAGTGGTCTTGAGGTATTTCCATACCTTGCGTACTTCTCTCCAGTCTGTGAGTCCCGGTTTTGCATTGAATCTTGCTAGACTGGAAACGGCAAAGGAAAAATCTGGTCGGGTGTATTGAGAAAGGTGATTGAGCAATCCAATAGCGGATCAAAAATTGATATTGAGTCAACAGAACTGTGCATGGTCTTTGTCGGATGCCGGTTCAAGGTGATGATTTTGAGTGAGAGATGTATTGATATCTTTGCATTTGACGAGGCCCAATTCTTCCAAACCTCTGTTGATATGTTTTGGTTGGCTTAAGTAAATACTGTCTCCGTCGAATTCCATTAGCATCCCGAGGATCTTATTAGGTGCATGGCAAGAAGAATTCGAGAATCTTTTTAAAAAGTTAGTCTCAAAAGAGTTGGATTTTCCTACTAAGATCAGGTCATCAACATGGAAGTAGAGGACTTCTCCGGAACTAGAATTCAGATACAAACAGGGGTCGCTGGTGGACTCGCGGAATCCCTGGGATTTGATCCAAGTGGTGAGCGTCTCATACCAATTCTTGGGTGATTGTCGTAGACCGTAGAGGGATTTTTTTAGTTTGAGGTAGGGAGATTTCCGATTAGAACCTTCCGGAGTTTTGATTATAACTGTTTCGTTCAGAGGGGCGTGAAGGAAGGCCCCTTTTACATTGAACTGGGTAAAGGTCATATTATTTTCCAATCCATAGACCAGAGCGAGACGGAGGGATCCAAGTTTTCCAGTTGGAGCCCAAGTCTCCTCAAATTCTATACCTTGGACCTGATCAAATCCTTGTACACATAGACAAGCCTTATATTTCACCGGCTCACCGTGGCAGTTTTCTTTCACCTTGAATACCCATGTTGTGTTTAGTATATTGTCTGGTTCATCATAATACTCCTCCCAGACCTCTTGAGTTTTGATAGAGTTGATTTCTTCTTTGCGAAGTCTTTCAGAGTTGAGTTAGTGAATTTGGTTCCTTGATCCAAGAAAATTTCAGAAGGGTAATAGTTTAGACATTTGTATTCCGTCTCCAGAATACTAATAATTGTTTCAGGGGTTTGATCTTTGGAAGAGAGAGGAAAGCAAGCGAGATAACCTGTATAATTATTGACAAGAGTGAGTAGGTAGTGGTGTCCAGCCTTAGATTGGGGAGTAATCGGCCCAACCAGATCGAGATGTATTCGCTCTAAAGGCTTGCTGGCGGGAGTAGAGACATTGGAGAAAGGAGATCTGGTAATCTTGCTCTTGATGCAGCTGTCGCATTGGAAGTTCTGGAGTTCTTCATTGGTGAAGCAATTTTTGAGGAGAGGTTTAAGCAAAGAAATAGAGGCGTGGCCATACATCTTGTGCAAATCCAATAGAGTATAAGAAGGGAGATTATTGAAGTTTACAGAATTATTTTGGCCAGTCGATAGAGGTTTTTCAATAACAAACAAGTTGTCCCTTATCAAGCCCCTCAACACTATCTGTTCTCCTTGAGAAACTTTGAATCTGTCGCGGGTTTGAGTGAGGTCACATCCTTTCTTTGCGAGTAGTCCAGGACTAATCAGATTGATGACGATATCAGGTACGTAAACGCAGTCCTCGAGCGTGATCACCGAATCGTTCCATTCAAGTTTCACTGTTCCGATTCCGTGTATTTTGAGATTGGCTTCCAGTTTTCCGGTCTTAATTTCTTCTGTCTCGAGTTGTAGATTTATAGATGAGAAAAACTTCAAGTCGTTAAAGATTTGGACATTGACTCCGGAGTCCAAAAGTAAATTGGGATTGCTGTCTGCATTGATCCAGAGAGCTAGTAAGGCGTGGTAATTGATGGTTGGATTCTTCTTAGTCTTACTTTTCCACTCGTTTTGTTGTTAGATCCACCACTGAGGAGCAGTTTCAGGATGGATATGGAAACGGGAAGATTTGGCGTGAGGTGCGTTAGGATCGTGGTATCCTTCGCGGCATCGCAATTTTGTCTTCTTCTCATCCTTGAAGGCCCTCGTCTTAGTAGAGACTAGTGATACATCTGTGGTTGACTTACTGACATTTGTTTGGGCCTTTCTCTTGTTGAGGTAGTGAGTAAGATGATTGAAAACCACGTCTGTTGTTAGGTTCTTTTCCACATGCATAATCTGTTGTTTTAGATTTTCGAGAGTTGGAGGAAATTTGAACAATAGCAAATATGACAGGATATCCTTTGGCAGTTTGATCCCAACATCTGTCATTCTTGTGATGGCTTTTCTCATTTCTGTGATGAAACTCTCGATGGCATTTTCATGGAAGGTTGAATGTAGGAAGTGGTTAAACACTCTTGCTTGATTTGCTGTCTCTGAAGAGGCGAATCTTTTCGTAATTTCCGCCCATAGAAGTTTTGAGGAAGAGATATTTGTGGAGTTTACGACGTTTGCATGGGTAGTACTGTCAAGCTTGGATAAAATTATTGCTCTGATTTCTCTATCCTGTTTTAACAAAAAGGTTCCCAAGTTTTGGGTGATGGCGTCCTTGATGTCTTTAAGATCAAAGAGCATAAGCATCTTGTCTCGCCAGATGGAGTAATTTTCTTTATTTAAAGGAGGTATGGCGTCAACAGATGCTTTCAGAGCAACTTGATGAAAGTAGTTGTTTGCTCTGGCTGGTTGGTTCATGGTTAGAGTTTGTTGGGAGGTCTTTTGGCTTTTAACCGTAATAAGATTCTATTGGATTTCTTGAGAACTAAAACCAGCAGAGGCTATGGGAACAAACAAGACAAATCAGAGGAGAACTTTAGAGAGAAGAGAAGAAATGGAAAGATAAAAGAAGGCGCCCCACAGCGTAGGTTCATCAGGATAGACAAAAAGACAGTTTTGAGTAGTGAGAGTTTAAGAAGGTGAGGACAGGTTGACAAGACGGTTGACAAGACAAGAGTGATGTTGGTGTTATTTGAGCAGAGACAGAAGTAGCCGCTAGATGTGATGAATGGTCAGACCGGGTTTGATAGCTTTATTGGAGAATCGGGCATCTTACCAGTCAGAGATTTGAGAGGCGACTGGATTGGTTTGGTACGTGGTTGATAGTCGAGCAGATGGAAGAAAAAGAAATGAGGGAGGAAAAGAAAATGAAATAGGAAAGAAAAGAAAATAGAAAAGTAGACTGTAGACGAGTAAGACGGTTGATAACAGAGATAATTCAAGATGTATGGAGCTGGGGATTCATCCGGGAAGATAGACACGGTGTCTTGAGAGTCATGAGTCGAGCTATGTTGTCTGGGTCCCTGTTGTGGACTTAGAGAGCACCCACGCACTGATGAGCGGGGGTTGGTAAACGGGGAAGGGATACTCAACATCATGTTCAACTAAAGGCATGATATAAGGGAGGCCAAAGGCTTCTTTCAAGAGAACTTGCTGTTCTTCACAGAAAGAAATATATTTTTCCCTTAGAGATAAGACATTTTTGATCAAATTCAACTCATCAGGAAGAAGCCATCCATCTGGACCAAATTTGACCACTTTCAGACATTCTTCAGCAACACAACCATTAGGCACAAAGGTACCAGTGAGAGATTGAGATAAACCATATTAGGGATCAAAAGATAAGGGAGGATGCATTAGAGGAGGATTGAGCTTGAGAGGCATAGGCTATTTAACTGGTTGGAGCTTTATTGCAACGGGCTTATACTTGGTAGAAAAAGAGAGATGTTCTTATTTCCTCAAAGCATTGACCAGAAAAACTTGACTACAAAAACTGACACCAATTTCCAAAATCCTCCATGTCCAATTTTCTGCAATCTCCTCAAAGTTTGCCTTTTGCATAAAGGGAGAACCAGGAAATAATACGTTTCTCACATGTGTGGCACTAGGTAGGTTCTTGAAAATGACAGTAGAAGATTTACCTAACCGTGCACAATTTGGAGGACTTACTTCTAGCCCAAATTGCCTCCAATGAAGCCCATGTTCCCCCATACAAAAGCCACCAAGAATAGGATTGAGATCAGGATCTAGTTTAAAATCATTAAGGAGATTCAAATCAGAAATGAGGGAAGATTGATCAGACCTAAAAGTAAACGGAAAAGAAGACACAACAGATCCAGAGAGAGAAGAAATATTTTTGGAATTTTCTATTTTAACATTTTTTTGCCTGTTAATGCTTTCCAGACCAGAAGAGAATGATGAGACAAAAGAAAAATAAGCCTCAAGGATTAGAGTTGACCCTTGAATTGAAGCCCAAGGCTGAGGAGAACTACAACTATCAGTAGGATCAACTATTTCCATAAACAATGAGAGGAATTGGAATTATTCTTCTGCTTCCCCTTAAAAATTGATTCAGGGGTATGACCAGAAAAATCTCTTTCCCAACAACCAGAATCCAAAGAAAAGAGAGGAACTTCAATTTTTCTACCATCAGCATCAGGGAGGAGAATTCTCACCCCACCTTGACCAGAAAACATCAGGGCAGCACCAAAATCCATTGAGAACAGTTGGCCCAAGATCATAGGACCTTCCAAATAAGTGATCCAGAAGTGACAATTTCCAATAATATCTTGACCAATCCTAACTGGGACATCTTCAGAAATACCAAGCAATTCACAAGAATGATTCCCTATCCCATAGACTGCAGAATTGAAGCTTACCCTAGGACTGAGCTTGAGTTTACAGGAAATAGCATCCAAAATTAAGTTGAGCTGAAAACCAGAGTTGACAAGGATTGAACCAGTTTTAGCTGAATCACCAAGATAAAAAGGTAGAAAACCAAGAGGACAGGAGTAAATTTTGGAATCTGAGGAGGGACTTGTTCCACCAGATTTCTCCATCAAAGTTCCAGGGGAGACCTTTAATTTATCAGGACCAATCTCCACACGTCAACAAGAGACTCATTTCTTCATTCCTTCAGAAACAGATGGAGAGATTGACAGTAGTTCAGCCACAGATAGATCAGTAATTTTGAGATCAGAAATTTTCTTTAATACCCCTTCTACAGCATTGGGGTGGTCCTTTGAAATTCCTCTCTCAAACCAAACTTTGGGCTGGATGGAGGGAGGAAGTTTGGGTTCAGGAGGAACAGGATCAAAAGGTTGAGGCAATTTAGATGAAGGAGAAGGACCAGAGTGATCTTGAAACTTTTCCATGAGTGTTTCCTTCTCTACCTCCAAGTCTTTCACATCAGAGGAAGGAGGCTCAGGTGAAAATTGATTTTTAACCAGTTTTTGAAGAATTGAAGGTGGCAAGGAAGGGGCTTTATGAGGTTTTGGTTCCTCATTTTTTTCCTAACTGGATAATATTGATATGCTCCAACAATACTGGAGGAGGAGATGGCTGGAGGATTCCAAGGTTGAAGGTTACCACAGGAAGATTGAAAATCAAAAGAAGCCAAAGAAGCCTTCATAGGAGGTGGTGGAGGATAAGAGGCCACCACATAATGGATAGGGAAAGATGAATCAAAAGGGATCAAAGCACCATTAGGAAGAAAGAAATTTTTTCCCCTTATTCTTCACCAACTTTTCCTCTTTATCCTTCTAGAGTTCAAGAAATTTTCCGGTCCCATGGCCTTCCCTATGAAAGTAGTAGCAGACCAGAGTGGATTTAGGAACAGAGCTAGAGGGTTTAGGAGTAGCACAAGAATAAATCTTTTGATTTATTTTGCTCTCCAAAGCTTGTAGTATTTTGGTGATTTTGTCTATAGTAGAAGGTTCCCAGTTGGACTGAGGGTTTGATTTAGGCCTGCAATCTTACTCCATCTTGATCATCATTTTGTTTGACTCTTTGAAAGAAGGAGTATGGACTGTTTCATTGGTTCTAGGCTTTTCCAAGGTTAAAGCAGTTTGATCTTTCATAACTTCATGCAAATTAACACTAAGGGAAAGGAAAAAAAGGAGCTTTAATCTATTATCCCTGGTTTTGATTATTGATCCAGACTTGACCAATTCCTCCCTAATCCTTTCCTGCACTGCTAGCAAAAAAAATTGGAAAAATTGCGCTCAAACTTTGACCAAAATATTGATGTGATTTTTTTGGATAAGATAATTTTGAATTGGATCCCAAGACTTCCTAAAATACTGATATTCAGAGGCTGAATAGACACCACCATTTGAGATCCATTGATAGACAAGAGCATCCAAGTCCTGCAAAGTAAATTTAGTTACATCTATTTTCCCCCAATATGCCAACATTGCTTCCCTTAGAGGTTTCCAGTTATTGGACTTGAATACATCAAACAACTTGATTAATTTCTTGAATTCATCAGAGGAGATAAAGAATCCTAACTGATAGGCCATATTTTATTCACTTGCCCCATCCACTTCTGTAGCCATCTTGTAAGAGTCCATGAACCATTCAACATTGACCCCATAGAAACCTAAGTTGTTGTTCTGAGGTTTGATCTTGACCACCCTGGTTTAAACAGAGGTGGTGGGAGTACCATAAGATTCCATTTAAAATAACACAGTTTCCTAGAGGATCCAAAGAGAGGAATTCCAAAGTGGCTCATGAGTGTTGCAAGATAAGGGTTTCACAAAAAAGTAAAAGAATCTTGCCCAAGTGGTGCACAATTGGGAGGAATTACTTCTAGGATAAGTTGAATCCACATATCATATCTTAGAAAAGAGAAACATGGAAAAAAAAAGAAAAAGGATTGGATTTCAAGCTTGATTCCCAACGTTTCAGGACTGTAAATCTGAAGTTTGCTGGTTTGATACTGGCCTGGGGAACCAAATGTAAGGCTCAAAGCAATTCTGAGACACAGGAATTTCTGTTGGGGGAAAAGTTTCTTTTTAGTCTTCCTTCCTGAGCATTACAAAAATATTTGAATGTAACCGGAATCAAGATCCACAACCTAGTAAATAAGGAATCAAACAGAAGGGATGAGTTTGATAATATTTGGTAGCACTGGAACAAAACTATCTGAGGCAAGATGGTGTAGGAAAGGACTTGAACAGAATAAATTAAAGTTTTTGAAGATTTCAAAAGAACCAGGCAGTTGTGAGTAACAACACCCACAAGCTAATAACTCTGGATGTCAGCAGAAGATTATAAAAGATCAACTCAATCCCAACCAACCTCCAGGTTCACAATGAACCTTCCAAACTCTCTGCAATCAAGCGCTTGAAGGGTACAAGATAACTGTGGGTGGCTGAACAAAACAAGGCAATTTTTTTATGAAGCTCTAGAAGTAAAGCAAAAAGAAATTCAAAAAAGAATAACCCAGCAATTCTCAAGGAACTCAAGAATAGTGTGGCAGAATTCAACTTTAAATGAATAAAAGGGGGTTTAAAACTCCAAGTTTTAAGCTTAAAGAAACCTCTCAGTCAAACATGACTGGTTCCAGAAGGATTATCAAAAGGAATTATAAGACAAGTATGTTCAAAAAAAGGGATCAAAATGTGGTATAACACACTCAATAATTCAATTGAAAGAATTATTTTTCAACCAGCAAGGCTATTGGTTGGTGATAAGTGATAATTCCACAAAAGATTTGAGTATGGATGTCAGCTTGCTACTATTGCAGAGCAAGCTGCAAAAGTAACAGAAATAAAATAAAAATAAAAATAATAAAATTAACCTAAGAAGGGAAATGAAAACCATAAATATTATTGCAGAAATGGATTCCCCACCCAAAAGAAGGTAGGGTCACTCACTTACCCCACCCTTGAAATCCAACTCCTTATATTTTTAAATAATTAAGGAAAAGAAAGACCAAAATACCAGGGCACCACTATTGAACTTTTTGGCCAATGAAATATTTCACATGTACTGTCACATATAATTTTCACACCTAAAATTCAGTCAGGATTGAGGTTTTTTGTATAATTTAGGAGTTACAGACAGAAATGTGTTCTGTCACAATTCCCACACGCAGCCCCAGCAGCCAATGTACCCGCGCGCGGCTGAGCTAAAGCTCTTTCACTCTGTCAAAGCCTTTTACGCAGCCCCAGGCCTCTGACAAGTACACAGCCGCAGGACTACGGGTTGAAAAAGTGACAGGCGGCCTGAGAAACCTAGGTATGCATAAACATGCTACAACCTACACAGGAACATTCTACATATGTAATAAATGTTCCCGTCGATAGTAGATAGTCTAAAAATAAACAAAATTATATAAAATTAATTAAATAAACTTTATACATATTTTTTATTAAATATAATTCAAAGTATCAAAAATTTCAAAAATAAGATAATGACTACTTCTAAAAATATATTAAAATAATTTAATATAATATTATGAGAATTTCTAGACATCAATATTTTTGTGACATACTAAGAAGACTTATGATGTAAAAATGTTACATGAATACCCATGACTTACATTTTTAAGTAATTATTTTAGTAAATCAACTGAATTCCCAAAATAAGGAGTTAAATCATTATCATGAATTGAATCCAGTTATTTAATAAATAATGAGAACTCACCTGAAATCAGAATATTTTTAGGAATTTCTATTAAAATAATTATCAACTTACTGGGTGAGAAGAAGATTTCTGGAAACCAGGACCTCTGGATTGATTTCAACAAAAAGAATGATGAGATGAAATGAACAATATTATTTGACAAAACTAGGATCAAGATGAAAAGATCAAACCAACAGAAGCAATGAAATTCTGGTTGATTGTTGAATCAGCACATGGCGAGTTTCTTCATGGCCTGAGTGAAAAGCCCGGACATTTAGGTGGTAAGGTCCTCAGATGAAAGGAAATCATCTTGAAGTTTTCTGAGTTGCAGCCAAGGATCTGTGTATTGGGTTTAATCAGCGCATAGCCGTGGATTAATCAAGATGCTTTGAATCAATCTTTACCTGCTTGAGACACTTCCAGACTTGATTGATTTGTGGGGTTGGTACTTGGTAGTTATGAGTGTGAGAAATATAGAATAAGAAATGGAAGGGAATAAGCAATGGAGAACAATGTGGATGATGACCAAAGGCGTGGTCAAAGCTTCATCCCACTTGTGATTGGATAGCTGAGAGGAGAAGAGAGCCGTGCATGCGGGTCTGTTGGAGTTGAGCCAGGAATGGAGCACCTGTATTGGGATGCCAGAAGGGCGGGCTTCAGTCTCAAGTGGGAGCTCGAGGACACAGTTTTTATAACAGCCCTCCTTGATTCAAAGCGTGAGAGGTCTAAGTACTGACATGATGAATTAGTTGTAGAATTGAAGTTTTATTGGCGTCTTTGGTGAGTCTGTCAGCTACCATCTGATCTGATCTGATGAGTTGGACCTCAATTGCTTTATTGGAAATATCCTCTCATAGTCCTTTGGTCTTCAGGTCAATAAATTTTGTTTTTGAGTTGCTTCCAAAATTTTTTATTTTTTTGTCCAAACCTTTGTTGTCAATCATGTGGATGCTTGCTTTGATGGGCTTTCTCCAGAGTTCATGGATCAGGTGATTGATCCATCTGCATTCAAATTGACCATTGCTGAGGGCATTACATTTGGCCTTGGTTGATGAGTACATGATATTTCTCTGGCGTCGACTAGTCCAGTAGAGAGGTGATCCCTGGTAGAAGCAGATGAAACCCAATTGCAAGGTTCTAGTGATTGGATCGTCAGCCCAAGTTGAGTCGCTGTAGCAGATGAGGTTTTCAGAGTTATTTTTCCTGGAGATCAGAAGTTGTTGATTTTTGGTACTTCCGAGATACTTCAATACCCTGAGAACCTCATTCCAGTGAGCAATTCCAAGTTTTTTGGAAAACCTTGCCAAAGATTACACAGCATAGCTAATTTTGGGCCGAGCAAGTCAAGCTATGAAGTTGAGTCTTCCAATGGGAGATTGATAGGATACCCTCAGCTTATTAAATTCCTCTATCTCATCAATGCTGGCTGGTGTGAGATGGATTCCAGGAGTGCAGGGAGTGCTCATGGGCTTGCAGTCCGTAAGATTCAATTCAGCCAGACCCCTATCAATGTGCATTGGAAGTGAAAGCCTTATACCTTCTGGAGATTGTTCAACCTTCATGCCAAGTAAGGTATTAGGAGGGTGAGCTGACAAGTTCTTGAATTTATTGAGAAATGCTTCTTTGAATCTTTTGACGTTTCCTACCACCAGCAGATCATCTACATGGACAAAAATGGCTGATTTTTGATTGTTCCCTAGGTAGAGACATGGGTCTTCTTCAGAGGGGGTGAACCCTTGATCTTGAATCCATTCGCTCAACATTTTTTACCAATTCTTTGGTGCTTGCTTGAGCCCGTATAGGGACTTGTTGAGCTTGAGAATTGAAGTTTGTCTAGTCAAGCCAATTGATCGCCCTATTAACACGTCTTCCTCCAGTGGAGCGTGAAAGAAAAGCTCCTTTGACGTCGAATTGCAACATTTCCTAATTGAGATCAACCGCTAGCAGTAAAACTGCCCTTAGAGATGCCACCTTTCCCGTGGGGGCATAGGTCTCAAAGTAGTCAATTCCGTAGCTTTGATTGAATCCTTGCACACAGACTCTTGACTTGTAAGTTGGGGTGTCAGCCTCCTGGATGCCAAGACCCTTGCTATCCTTTAGCTACCAGAGGTGATATTTTAAATAATAAACATATTATTTAATAAATGCAGCAAAAATCCGTAGAATACTTGGATTAAGCTTATTGCAAGGTTAAAAGGTTTGGTTATTGTTTGTTTTTTTGAATCAAAATTGATTATTAAATATTTATAGAGGGGCCACAATTATATTGGGGATCTTTAACACCTCTCTTCGGGGATTTCAGTATGAAAACACATAGTCATGGTTACTTTGGGTTCTTTAGTTTAAAGATTATTATACCCAAAGATAATATGTATATAAAATACACAATGGAGTGATAGGGCCTTGTAGCCAAGCTACCACAACAGAGAAAGGATAATAAGACTCACTTGTATATTATTAAATCCTTTGGGTATCTGTTTGGGACGTGTACTGATGGGTTAAACCTGTATACTGGGGTTATAAGGTTGTTCAGCAGTTTTAATTGATAAAAAGAGGTTTGAAGACGGATATTACTGATCAGAAATTTCCATAAATCACTTACTTATCTTTAATAAGTATTTTATTACCTTGTCACGGCGTCTGGATATGAATATTACTGGGTCTCTGCCCAACAACATCCTCAAAAGAGCTCTGTATTTATAGTTTTTGGAGTCCCAATATGTTCCTTCTGAGGGTTGTAGGTGCTCAAAGGGACGGACACTAAGGCTAGCAGGGTAACCAGAGGTAGCCTGTCATGTGCCCTTGGTGCTATAGCCCGGGTAGCATCTAATTACTTAGTTTATGGGAATTATTCTACCTTATAATGGACATTGGGACGTGTGAATAACACTAATCTGTCCTATTTATGTATTATTTAATTAATTATCCTTAGTATATGTTCGCTGTAATATGATAATTATACTATTAGACATCTCTACGGAAATTTTGATGTCAGGTAAGTTCTCATTATGTATCATATAACTGGAGTAAAAGGTCATAATATTGTTTTTACTCTTTATCTACAAGTTCCAGTTGATTTGCTAAGATAATTACTTAAAAATATACGTCATGAGAATTCAGGTAATATTATTACAACATTATTTTCCTTAGTATGTCACAAGAATGTTGATGTATATTAATTCTCACAAAAGTATATTAAAGTATTTTAATATATTTTTTGAAGCTGTCATTGTCTTATTTTCGACATTCTTGATTCTTTGCATTATATTAAATAAAAAATACGTGTAAAGATTATTTAGGTATTTTTATGTAATATTATGTATATTTAGACAGTGTACTATCCACGGGAACCTTTATTACATATGTAACAAGTTCCCGTGTATGTTGTAGCCTGTTTACGCGGTACCCGGGCCGCCTGTCACTATGTCAGCCCGTAGTCCCGCGGCTGCGTACTTGTCAGAGGCCTGGGGCTGCGTACACGACCCTGACGGGTTGACACGGCTGTATCCCAGCTGCGCGTGGGTGCTGTGGCTGCCCCGGCTGCGTGCGGGAATTGTGACAAAACACATTTCCGCCCGTAACTCCTAAAATATACACAACACCTCAATTCTGACTGAATTTTAGGTGTGAAACCTATACGTGACAATGTGTGTGAAATATTTAATTGGCCAAAAAGCTCAATACTGGAGCTGTATTATTTTGGTTCTTTTTTCCTTAGCTATTTAAAAATATAAGGAGTTGGATTTCAAGGTGGGGTCAGTGAGTGACCCTACCTAATTTTGGATGGAGAATCCATTTCTGTAATAATATTTATGGTTTTCCTACTCCTTCTTAGGTTAGTTGTATTATTATTATTCTTATGTTATTTTGGTTACTTTTGCAGCTTGCTCTGCAATAGTAGCAAGCTGACATGGGGATTCACCATGTGTGTTTTCTTTGATTTGAAATGCTTAATTGATGTTGAGCAAGTTTCTTGGCTTGGGTCCTTCATAGTCTTCCCAGACTTTGAAGTCTTTGCAGGTGTTCAGCTCCTTGTGTAGCAAGTGGGACAAGACAGGAGAGCAAAGAGCTTCTTCAGGTGATTTGGGAACTGATTTGGAGAAGTATCCATACTGTTATGGAGGTTTCAGTTCTTGAAGGTTCCAAAGAGTTCGCAACTATGGAAATAGTTCTTGTATGACTTCATCATAGGCATTGTCTTCTGGTTCTGAGTTGGACTTGCAGGATTCTACTTTGACGGCAGGGTCTGCCTTGGTCTGAATTTTGTAGGTGTTTGGAGATTTGATTGAAGGGTTAGTTTGATGCATGGTGGGTTCATTTTGATTCGTAGGATACTTGTCCCATACCGTCAGTGGAGATTTGGTGAACTTCACATTCTTGGTTTCTATGAAGCTGCCGGTTTTGGTTAAAACTTGGTAGGATAGGAGCTTGGGGACATATCCAATGAGTTTTCCAGGTAAGCATTTTTCATCAAACTTCCTTGGCGTCTGGTTCCCAAGATCCAGATAATAGAGGCTGCTTCCTATTGGTTGTAGATAGTTGATTGGCAACAGTTTTCCATGCATTAGCTCCCATGGCGTGAGACCCTCAGAGTTGGGTATTTGATTCAGAGCCAGGGTACAGCTTTGGATGACTTCATGCCAATAGTGCTTTGGAATTTTTGATGAAGAAAAGGTTTCTCTGAAGGATTTGGCTACAGTTTGGTTTGCTCTTTCAGATCTTCTGTTTTGTTGAGGATGATATGGTTCCGGGATTACTCTGCAAATCCCCTTGTCCTTGAGGAATTGAGTGAGATCCTTCCCTATGAATTGGCCTCCCCCATTGCAGCAGAATTCCAAGGGGAAAAAATTGAGCCGATTGTATTTGTTTGAGAGAATGAAATTGATTTTTTCCGCTGCATTTCTCTTATTTCTTAAAGGGAATGATATTATGTACCCACTGAAGTTGTTGACCATTGTTAGGGAATATCAAAATCTGCTTTTTGATGTTGGCAAGATTGGCCTAATCAAATTGGCGTGGACACGCTGGAATACTTTTTCTGCCTTTCCTGACAAGCCTTTGAAGCTTGCTTGTGTGATCTTGCTTTTGTTGCAGCTGGGGCACAAAAATTTGGTCTTTGTGTTTGCCAAGATGGATTTTCCTAAGAACCGTTCCATCCTGGTGATTCCTGTGTGCCCAAGTTTAAGGTGGAGTTTGTTGACATTTTCCAGTTCAAGATTTTCAGCCCCATGAAAACTTTGGTTTGAGTCCACTTCTACATGCAGGAGGTTGTTGACGATCTTCCATTGCAGAATGGTTGACTGATTGGCAACCAGTTTGAAGGTGGTCAGATTTTTTCAATCGTTCACAACCAACTTTGCTCCCTCCTTGACAAATGCACCCATTGAGAGTAGGTTGACGCAGGCGTCCGGAGTCCAGGCTGTGAAATGATAAAAGAACTGTTGAACCTGAACCAGGCTGTTTGGATTCCAAGGGTCAGTTCAGTGGATGACAAACAGCCAGAGAAGAGAAGCAATCACAGAGATGAAAGATAACAAACAGTTATGGCGTCTCTACAGATAGGATGATGGCCCAGAAAGGACTAAGTAGAGAAGATGAGAGACACTGTAGATGAAGAGACTAATCCGCCCAGACAAGTTGAAGACTGCGGAGCAACAAGATCTTCAGTTCCTGATGTTGAGTTAGAAAGTCTGTTAAGAACCTACCGCACGTCAGAGTGAAGTACTTGTTGAGTGTAGGTAATTGCTTCTTCTAAGGTGATCCGATGGAGTGGTCGAAGAGTTGGTGATCAAGTCTGAGTTTGGTCGTAAGTGCGAGTGCAAGTATGGACGTAGTCAGATGAAAACTAGAGTGAGAAAGAACACGACTGAGATGATGAAGAGCGAGACAAGAAAAGTGGAGAACAGAGTGTGAGGAGGATTGAAGGAGACCCCGAGGGCGGTCTTTCACATGGTTGGCTCGAAGGTAGTTCTTGTAGGTGACAGGACTAGTAACAGGCATTGAATCTCTTATGCTCAAGGGGAGAGATGTCTTGAAAGTACATAAGAAGAGAGAAACAAGAATAAGAGAAAGGAAAGTAAGACAATTATCAACACAGGCAGCATTCTGAAGCTCAAGAGTTCCGGAGGTAGTATTGATTGATCCCGTTCCTCTTCCTTTTATTTTGAGTGATGCGCTGGGTTTTCCAGTTTTGATCACATTTGACCCGTCCTCAGCATTCATCTTCTTGAACCAGTCTTTATTAGTTAGCATATGAATTGAACATCCTGAGTCTAAGATGAAAGGTTTTGAATCTGTTTAAAATAGGTTGTTAAAGCAGAAATAGTAAGAGAAGAAATTTGAGACTTCCTCCTTTTTCTTCTTTTCTGGTTTTTGGGATTTGAATCCTTTTGGTCAAAGTTCTGGAAATTCAATCCAAAACTTCTCACAAGGATGGTTTTGGACATCTGTATTATGGAAGCCATTCTTGCAGCGTGGATAGCTTGAGTAAAGGTTCATGTTGGCTTTGGATGTAGAGGCTCCTTCATTGACCTTTGTGTCTATTTTGTTCTTGTGTTTTACAAGGTGATCCAGGACTCTTTCAACAGTTATTTCTTTTTCACCGTGCATTATTTGAGATGAAATACTTTTGAGAGTGGATGGGAATTTGAAAATTATGAGGTACGCGAGTATGTCTGAAGGTAGCTTGATTCCTACTTCCAAGAGCTTGTTGAGACTGAGTTTCACATTGGTTAAAAACTTGTCAATATTGTCTTCAATGAAGGGAAGATACAAAAAGGAGTTGAAAATTCTTGCTCATTTGCTGAGTGGGATGAGGCAAAGTAGCTCTTAGTCGCAATCCAGATTTCTTTGGCATTGCATACATTTCCGGCATTGATGATGTTGGTATGTGTGGCTGGTTCTAGCTTGGCTAACAAAAAGGGGGCCATGTCCTTGTTGATTTTGGGATATAGCTGAACATCACTGCTTGTTCTTTCCATTATGTGGAGGATGCCTTGTAGATCAAATAAACTTTCCATTTTGACCTTCCATATGGAGTAGTTGTCCTCATTCAGGAGAGGAGTTGATTCTACGAGTGTCTTGAATGTGATCATTTGCATCGTGCTTTCGCCCCCAGGTCTTGGTGTTGAGTTGTAATCAGTCATCTTGATGATTCCCTTTGGCTTTTAACCGTGAGAAGAAGATTGCTGGAAACCAGGACCTCTGGATTGATTTCAACAAAAAGAATGATGAGATGAAATGAAAAAAAGTATTCAAAAAAACTAGGATCAATATGAAAAGATCAAACCAACAGAAGCAATGAAATTCTGATTGATTGTTGAATCAGCACGTGGCAATTTTCTTCATGGCCTGAGTGAAAAGCGCAGACATTTAGGTGGTAAGGTCCTCAGACAAAGGAAGTCGTCTTGAAGTCTTCTGAGTTGCGGCCAAGGATCTGTGGATTGGGTTTAATCAGCGCATGGCTGTGGATTACTCAAGATGCTTTGAATCAATCTTTACCCGCTTGAGACGCTTCCAGACTTGATCAATTTGTGGAGGTGGTACTTGGTAGTTATGAGTGTGAGAAATATAGAATAAGAAATGGAAGGGAATAAGCAATGGAGGAAAATTTGGATGATGATCAAAGGCATGGTAAAAGCTTCATCCCACTTGTGATTGGATAGCTGAGAGGATAAGAGAGCCATGCGTGCAGGTCTGTTGGAGTCGAGCCAGGAATCAAGCACCTGTACCGGGATGCCAGAAAGGCGGTCTTCAGTCTCAAGTGGGAGCTTGAGGACGCAGCTTTCACAACACTGGGAACATTTACTTAGGATAATTAATTAAATAATAAATAAAAAGGACAGATTAGTGTTTTTCACACTTCCAAACATCAATTATAAAGTAGAATAATTCCCATACCCTGTGGAATTAGATGCTACCCGTGTTACAGCACCAAGAACCCGTGACAGTCTACGACTGGTTACCCTGCTAGCCTCAGTGTCCATCCCTTTGAGCCCCTGTACCCCTCAGAAGGACAATATTGGGACTCCAAAAGCTGTAAAAAAAGAGCTCTTTAGAGGATATTGATACCCAGAGACCCAGTTATATTTGCATCCAGACACCATGCCAAGGAAATCAAATAATTATAAGAGATAATTAAGTGATTTATGGCTTTAGTCTGATTAATAATATCCATCCTTAACCCTCTTTTATCAATTTAAACTGCTGAACAACCTTATAAGCCAGTATACAGGTTTAACCCATCAGTACATGTCCCAAACAGGTACCCAAAGGATTCAATAATATACCAGTGAGTCTTATTATCCTTTCTCTGCTGTGGCAGCTTGGTTACAAAGCCCTGCCACACCACCGTGTATTTTATATACATATTATTTTTGGGCAAAATATCCTTTAAAATAAAGGTCCCAAAGTAACCAGGCCTACGTGTTTTCATACTGAATTCCCTGAAGAGAGTTGTTAAAGATCCCCAATATAATTGTGGCCCCTTTATAAAAATATTAAATAATCAATTTATCTATATTGATTTATAACAATAAACCATGTCCAAACCAATTAACCTTGCAGTAAGCTTTATCCAAATATTTTACGTATTTTTGCTGCATTTATTAAATAATATATTTATTATTTATTCTATCACCTCTGGTAGCTAAAGGATAGCAAGGTTCTTGGAATCCAGGAGGCTGACAATTGGGGTTCTGGCCGGGAAATATTTCATTTTATTATATTTAATACTTTGGACCAGACATTTCATGTAAAATCAAATCAAATATAAATTTATCTGACTTTTTAACCATGATTCATCATTAAATTATTTTGCAGTGGATTCAAAAACCAATTCAGAATTAATAATCTATTATTTAAATCTTTTAAAGATAAGAAAAGAAGAATATATTAAAAATTATAAAAATACTGGTTGGGAAGCTTTAACTCAAGCTGGCAACTTCATATCTCTTCTGCAGGTAAAAAATTAGATAAACTCCTTGAACAAAAAGATCTTGAGAGGCGTATTAACTTCCAGCCCCTATTAAGAAAACATAAAGCTTGGATGAAATACTGTATAAATTATTTTTCAAAATATAAAAGTAAGTATAAAACTTGTATTACCATATTATTTTTATTAAAATAATATTAATATATTTTTGACCAATAAAATAACCTTTTACCATCATTGAACCCTCCTATACCAGAAACTACCACCACTGGAACTGATTTATTGGATCAAGAAGTCCCAGATATCTCTGGACACCCTGAAAATTTTGATTGGAAGGGTGAAGACCTCATTGGGACACACCTAGACCCCGTAGGATTACCTATTAAGGATCAATTTAAGCCCAATAAAGTCCTTGTACCTTTGAATATCAAATTAATTGATTTTTAAATAAAACTTATTTTTACTGATTTTTTCTGTATAAAAATACTTATAAACATTTTATTCAATATGAATAGACGTAACACAAGAGCCTCAGGGAGAATTCCCTCCTATGGATTTTTTCCAGGAGCCCCCAGTAACAGTGATACCACCAATAATGACACCCATGAGGGGAATTTAACCCGTGAATCAAATTTTGATGAACAAGGAACAGCCCCAAGTACTTCTGCCCTCCCCCAACCTAGAGCCAGAGAAGGTAGTAGAATTAAGCCCCCCTCCATTACAAGAAGATTCCCTGCAGCCATCCCAGCAGAATCTGGCCAAGGAATCCAGGATCAAAGACTTAGTCCGAGAGCAGGTGAAATATTGGGAAGATTTCAAAGAAGCCCAATCCAAAGAGGAAATGGTATCTATAAAAAAGATAATCTCCCAAGCAAAAGCTACCCAGATAGCTCTCCAGAAAATTATTTCAAGGAAAGAGGTAGAATCCTACGTATAAAAGTGGAATCCTTGGGATCAATTAGCCCAACTGAAAGGCAAAGGATCAGGAAAGAAGAGATCTTCTTCCCATCCAAAGCCAAAGGGAAAGAAGGATTGGGATCAGATGATATCCTTAGCTCAAAAGTGGAAAAATGTGTACAACAATTAGCCTCGAATTCTGAACCCAGTAACTTGTCTAAACCAACCTCTGATTTAATTACTTCCTTTTCTAATGATATGCGCCATAATTTCAAGATTTTTGGTGGGAATTTGGACAGTTTTTATACCCAGATGGATAGGTTAACCTCAGTAGTAGCCAAACTAATTAATAACAAAACAAAAACTGTAGGAATGGAAGATATTAAAGAACATACAGAACAATTATTGGAGACAATTAATCAATGAAAAATCAGACAGACTCAAACAATTGATAATATGTTATCAGGTATCCAAGAAGATTTTATTATGTCTTTTCAACCTTTAAAAGAAGAATTGGTAACTACCACTAAAAGCTCCATTCTGTCCCTTAGTGAGAAATTAGATCTGCTTAATAATAAAGTGGACCTGCAACTTAATCTGATCAAGAATAATCTTAGAGACTTAAAATTCCATCTGACCAACCCCTTGGGGAGTCCCGCAGAGGAACCAAAACCTCCCAGACAAACAACTACACCTTATGCACCATCCTTACTAGGAATGCACAGGAGTGACACCTTCAGGCCTAGTCCTACTCCTGAAATTGAACAAGCGGGGATAGCCCCTTCTTTTATGGGCAAGAGGACGTATAGACTACTTACAAGAGATAACTACAAATTAGGGGGGGATTTTTTTTTTCAAAAAAAAAATGAAGGATCAGGAAAATCAAGCAGTGAAAAATAACAAAATTGACAGCAGGAAGCGCCTGTCATTTGAAAAAAAAAAAGAAGAAAAAGATGAGGAAAAAGAAAACCTGCTTGCATCAAGGAGGAAAGCGGACAGCCAATGAATGTCCACGCAATAGCTGATGCAATGTGGCAACACAAGTTGCGGATGGTGATTAGCGGACCACGGTTTGGAAGATATGAATTTTTTGAGGGGCGGATGAAGGAGGATTGATCATTAGGTGATTGATGGCTTCCGTTGATTGAGTTGTTGTGGTTCAATGGACGGCCTCAACCATTTATTGCAGGTCTTTGTTGTTTCTTCCAATCAGGAGGGAGGGGGTCAAAGCCCTTGGAATTATTGATTGAGGGGCGCTTGAAAGTTGGCAGGTGATGGTACCAATCACTGCCAGCATTGACACGTTGATGGGAAACGGGCAAGCAACAGTTTGTGGGCCATTGTATGAGCAAAGCAAAGTGATTGGGAAGGTGATGGAATCTTGATGATGGAGGATTGTGAGTTGATGGAGGATGGTACCAAAGGACGCCAGTGAGCACTTGCTGGTCTGTCAGGTGATTGAAATGAGGGTGAAGAGGTGATAGAGATGGAGATGGTATGGTGATGGCTGTTGGTTATTAGCCAATTCCAATAGATGAAGGTGATGAGCAGATACCCAATGATGAAGGTGATGAGCCAATACCAATGATGGAAAGCTGGATGCCAATGATGAGGATGAGTAGCAGTATGGCCATCCACAAGTGCAACAAGAAGGGATTGAACAGAGGACTTGGGATTTGAACCCCCTGGAGAGGCCTAACTAGACTGCTAGGATAGGGAGGAGTTGGGAAAACAGAAGATGGAAGGGTTTCAATTGTAACACAGGAAATATTTCTTTTTTTTCTTTTTTTTCTCATGTTGGATAAAAGATTATATATAAAAAAAATTAAAAAAATTACCTTTTACTGAGGTGTCCCAAATTGGTCACCACAACATCATTTTCTCCTACTTCAATGTCTGAATTGTCATTTTATCTTGTGTTCTTGTCTGCCCCATTCTTCTCAGTCTTGACTTTTTCGCCCTCATTGTCCATTCTCACCATGCTCCTCAGAGCCTGATGTTGGTATTGTTGGTTCTCTCCTGTATTCTTGATTCTACTGTTTATCTTGTTTCTTCCACTCAGTTCCCAGTTTCTACTAATATCAATCTCAAAATCTCCAACATGGTTCAAAGCAAAAAAGACTCACCTGACTCAATGACTCAAATCATTATCAAACTGGTAAATGGCAACAAACTCTGCCTCTGAAGGATTCAGACAGAGAATTCTGAAGACCACTCTGGACACCATTCCAAGGATCAGTGAGGACAGCTATAGCGTCTGGAAAGACAAGATGAAAGCCATCTTAGATTTTTGTGTATGCTCTATTGCCATAAACCATAATACATCAACACTAGATAATGACTTTAACAACAAGAACAAGTTACTGATCATATCAAGACTTGAAGATTCTATGCACAACAATATTTTAACTCCACTCAATGAAAGTTCCACTAAATTGCTCTGGAAGGCCATAATCAACAAGTATGCCACATCTCAAGCCTCAAAAAGAGCAAGAATCTTCAAAAAATTTTGGAATCTGCATTTCAGATCAGAAAAAATCAAAGAATTCATCACAAGATCAAAGGTCTCCTTGAAGAAAATGCTGGAGGTTGGAATTTTCCTACCAAAAAACATCTTGGCCTATCTCCTGTTGTTTAAGTTTCCTGAAAACATGGCAGATTTTAAATGCTAAATCATGCACACAGACAAGTAACTCACTATCAAATATTTCCTTAATCATATAACTCAACTGAAAAATGAATCCAAGGCACAGGGCTCTCTGTAAAATTAGAATACTCAAACAGAAGTAGCCTTGATGAACACAAAAAAGGCTGCTTTGAACTCTCATGTTAATACATGAGAACGGCAAAGATTTTCTGAAGGCTGGCATAATCCTAAGCAAGATAGACTGCATGTTGCCAAAAACTGTTGGCATCTGCACCCAGAGTTGGCGCCTGAATGGTTGAGGGAAGACAAATCAAATTGGAAATCTTGTTAAAACTACAAATCTAGTCCCATGGCTCACTACTTATCACTGCTCTCAATGTGGATCAATCACAGCAATCCCAAATCCAAATTGCTCCTTGACAGTGGAGCTTCTATCCATATAATCAATGACAGTAGGTATTTCAAAGAAATGTCTCCCTGTGAAGAATAGAAAATTAAAACTGGAAAGTGAAAGGCCAAGCTGCAAATAAAAGGGAAGGGAACTGCTGTGCTAGTCTGGAACAAATTCAGTTCAGAATTTTCAAATTTTCTTTACGTACCTAGCTTAACCATCAACCTACTGAGTGCAAGCGCATTGAACCAGGTGGGATGCACCTTACGGGCAGCAAAGTACAGCTTCATTATCTCAAAGGATGGCCGTATGGCTTTTGGTGGAACAATTTTCAATAATCTTTATACAATAGAAACTCCAAAGTTCAACCATCCAAGTGCAAATATTCACACTGCAAATCTAGTTTAATCCCCCAAAGAGGACCACATGGAAATTCACCGCAATCATATTCATGCCTTGATCAAATGGCTGGAGCAAGTCACAAATCAAATTCCTCCTTCTGTGAAGAGATAATTTGAAGGCATACACTGTGTCAAAAGCAAAATAACCAAATCTCCATTCAAGGAAATTTCAATGGTGGCTAAGAAAGTCTTCAAAAAAATTCATTTGGATCTCATGGGACCCCTAAAACCTCAATCAGGGGGGGTCACCATTTCATTCTACCTTTGGTGGACAGCGCCTCTGGTTACATTGGGGCTTTTCCAATGAGCTCAAAAGAGTAAAATCTGGACATCATCATGGACGTGATCAAGAAGAAGCAAAGGCACCAAGGATATTTTCCTACTGAAGTGTGCTCAGACAGTTGTTCCAAATTTGTCAATTTGAAACTGCAGTCCTTTTAAAACAAGCATCACATCCATCAAGTTATCTCTGAGCCATACAACCCTGAACACAAGGGCAAGGCAGAGAGGGAAAACAGAACAATAATCAAGTTGACTAGGACAATTTTGAAGGATTCCCAAATCCCCACAAATCTGTGGCACAAATTCATCAAAGCAAGCTTGCTCATTCTCAATCAAATCTGCAGAGGCAACAACTTGGAATCTCCATGGGTCAAGGTACACGCGTATGCTTTAGCGGCAACTTATCTGAGGCCCATGGGAAATCCATCCGTATACCTCATCTCTTGAAGTGAGAAGGGAGAGAAGTTCAAGGAAAAGGGCAATGAAGGAATGAGATTAGGCTTCAATCCTCTGCTCTGTTATTATTGCATTCTAACTAAAAAAATCTATCATTCATACAAAGCATGTTAAATGCCTGAAGATGACACTCTCTCAAAATTCAACTTTGACCTTCCCAACAAATGAATTTTGGAAAGATTACCATGATTTGGATCAAAAATCTCAAACAAATCTTCTGAATGAAAGTTCTCAGAGCACTAACACTCCAGCCTTTACAGAATACAGGGAGACATCCAACAATCTGTTTTCCTTGGATTTGGATGAGGGCTTGGCCTCAGATCCAAGTTTTCCTGAAGATGAGAGTCCAGACACTCAGTCACATTCTCAAAATAGTGCACCTCTGACTCAACTGCCACCTTCAGCAGCTGCATCCCCAAGAAATCTCCAAGACCGCTCTACAATCAAGCCACCCCAGAGGTACAGTTTTTATCACTATTATGAGCCAAATAGCTATGAAGATGCAGTGGCCTGTGAAGAAAGAAACAAATGAATTACCTCTATGGATTCGGAATTGTCATCCATTGAGGTTCTAGATTTATGGGATGACTACAGCGGACCACAACCACTAAATCCTCTTTGGATGGTCTGGATCTACAAGTTCAAGGAGAATTTTCATGGAAACCCAGTCAAGTACAAGGCATTTCTCTGTGTGCAAGGCTTTAACCAAATTGAGGGACTTGATTATTTTGAAGCCTTTGCTTCCACCAGAATACCAGCCAATCTACAATTACTGCTTCTGTATTCTCTCAAATCATTGCAGAGGGTGAGACAATTTGATTTCAAAAGTGCTTTTCTTCACTTGCCAATAGAAGAGGAGGTTATCAGTCACAATCTAAAGGTCTCTAAATGTGTTTCAAGGTTTCTCAAGATAAAAAAATGATTTTATTTACTAAAACAGTTGCCCAAAAACTGGTACAAAACCCTGAAGGCTTGGTTCAAGGATATAGGATTTCAAGAATCTGTGTGCAATCCCTTTTTTTACCTGTCTTTTTATGGCCAGTCTTGTCTCTTCTTTCACGTTGATGATCTAATTTCAGTTGGCAACAGTCAAGGCTTGAACAAAAATTCCTGTGCAAATTCAGAGAGTCTAAGTGTCAGGATCTGAATACCATTCTGGGAATGAAGATTGAAGTAAAACCCAACAAGATACTTCTGAGCCAGCCAAACCATATCCAACATTTTCTGGAAGAACTAGGCGTGACCAACTGTAAAGCTTCAACCACACCTGTCACACCTCACACTTAGGGATTATTGTCTTCATCACTTTGACATATCCTCTCCTCAGTACCATCTACCTCAGTCTATAAGTGTGACACAAATAAAGCACAACATCAATGATGTTATCCGCTTACTTCCTCTGGCTCGCTTTGACCTTCCAATCTCGGCAACCAACTCAGTATATACTTGCAAACTTGGCAATTAACTCCATACCAGTCGGTGTGGTGCTCTTTCATGGACGGGAGTTGGGAAAGGCTGTGCGCTGCGGGCTTGCGCGGATTGGAAGTCTTGCGCGGATCAGAAGGCTTGCGCAGATCGGAAGGATTGCGCAGATTGGAAGGCTCGCGCGGATTGGAAAGCTTGCGTGGATTGGAAGGCTTGCGCAGATTGGACGGATTGCGCGGATTGGAAGGCTCGCGTGGATTGGACGGCTTGCACGGATTGGACGGCTTGCGCGGATTGGACGGCTTGCGCGGATCGGACGGCTTGTGCAGATCAAGCAGAAAGCGCATTGCAAGACGCGCGGATTGGATCACGCGGGTACACCCCGGATACCTGAAACGGGTTGTTGGGCGGACGCATCATGAGAAGGACAAACCAGCGGGCAACACAGACAGGGCATGGGGCAGGGGAGGTGGAGCATGGGTTACGGGACGGGGGACAGAGGGATAGGGTTGGGCTAGGGTTCTGTGGCTTAGGGGTTGTATTCCATCATTCTTGCTTACTTGCGGTTGTACTTAGGTTGGGGTTGAGAGAGACAGCTTAAATACTTCACTCTCAACTCCGGGTTGTAAGGAACATCATCACATTGGATTGGATTGGATTGGAAAGGAAGGAATTCATCTTATTATCACTCTGTCACTCTCTCTCTCTCTCTCTTGACTGGCGGCATCCAATCTCCTTACAGATGCTTCAATCAATAACTTCCGGAACTCAAGGACAACTTCAGGGGTGTAGCACACCTTTGGTTTCCACATTGGCCATCAATTACAAGATCCAATCTCCTTCCCTGGCCCATCAACAGCCTTGGACTTCCATCTCTGGTCACGCACTTTTTGTTAGTTTGCATCTATGTCTAACTAAGCCATCATTACTGTACAGTTTGCAATTGGACTAGTCCCTACTCTGCATACACTATTAATTCTCACTTGTATTACCTTCAACGTCATTTGCTCCTGTCTCAATTCATCATACATTTTTACACTCAGATTCTATTGTCTTGCACTTACGCCATGACCTTGGATATGATTGTACTATTGCTCTATTTCCTATCCCGTTCCTGTCACTCATTTGCCTCACCGCCTTCAACTGCAGTTGGCTCCCCATCAGGTTGTATCTAGTCACTTTGGATTACCTTATAAAGGCTACCCCCTTGCCTGATGATTGTCTCCTCAGTTAGTTAATTTCATACATTCTTGCATTTTGCTACAACCCAGTTATCACATTGGACTTGGGTTGAGTTTCCCTCCTCGGAACACACTCCATTCCTCTCGCCGTTTGCCAAGTGGCATCACTAAGTTTGCACTTTGCAACTGAGTCTTGCTATTTGCACTTGCCCTCGCACTCAGCATTCCTCCGTGCTCACGATCATCTAAGAATTGCCCTATAGTACGTGGGGTGGTCTTGTGACAGTAAATTAACTAACTCAACTCATCTATTGTAGCTTGCCAACCTATAGTAGACTTCTTCTTCTTGATTTCACGTACTCGCTCAACCGGGAACGCTTCCCCCGCCCCTTACAATGATGATATCCATTAGGTAGGGAGAACCAGCGCTCCTTGGGCCCAACAATCCTTAGATCCTGTTCCTCCTTCTAAATTTCCATATGTTGAACCCCTTGATGATCCTTGGACTCCTCCATGGGATGTTCCGGCGGACCCTCTTGCGGAATTTGCAGATTCCAATCATTCTTCCAATGAAACCTTGACTTGTGGTAGACCAGGGGTTCGCACTACTGCTCCCAAGCCCAATGCTTCAACCCTGCTTTTGACTTTGATCGAGGCCCTCACTCATGTTTCCCCGCAATCTAGTCTGAGTACTCCTAGCTTTTGCACTCCGGGCATGAAGCAACCTGATCACTTTACGGGAGAACACCCTCATAAGCTTAGATCCTACCTACAGTCCTGTAAAATCATCTTCTCAAACAACTCCAACAATTTCCCTTCTGATAGACATAAAGTTATGTATGCTTTGTCATTCTTAGGAGGTAGAGCCTTGCAGTGGTTCAAACCATACCTCAAACTTTTTTCAAACAACAGTCCCACGTGTATTCTCAACAACTGGGACAGGTTTGAGCAACAACTGTTCACCCTGTTTGGCGACCCCAATGAAGTTCAAAACACCAAATACAAACTTAATAGTCTAGTTATGAAGGAAAAAAGTAGAGCTTCTGTTTATATTTCTCACTTTCAAACCTTGCATTCTTGCATCCAGTGGAACAAGGCCGCTCTTCTATTCCATTTCCGAAAGGGTCTACCAGCACGCTAAGTTGAACAGCTTGCAGTTGGGGGGCATAAGACAACCTTGCTCCAGCAGCTAATTGATTGAGTGATTGAGCTTGATAATGGCTATCACAACAAGAATTGCTCTTGGCAAAACAACCATGGACCGTCCACCTTGGCTCTGAGGGTTAACGACTCCTTGAAGCAAAACGCAAGGAACCCAAAACCATCCAAACCAACCCCGACTTCGAACTCCAACTCAAAAGGGAAAACTGTCACCAAAACTCCAAAGTTCTTGGACAAAGAAACCGGGATGCTACGGAACGAGGAATGGCTACAAAGGGAGAAGAATGGGCTGTGTATGTATTGTTGAGGAAAACATGATGTTGACATTTGTGCAAAGCGGTTAGCGCGTGAAGTGGCTAAGCAGTCAAAAAATTAGTTTGTAGTTTTTCTGATACTCGCAAGGAAAACTAGACATTATCTAAATCACCGCAAGTAAATCTTTGCACTTGCAAGTCACTAGGTGCTCCTAGTTTGAGATTTATCCTATTCCATTCCAACAACACCCCTTATTGAGTTTTACTTGATTCCGGCGCTAATGTTTCCTTCATCAGTGAATCTTTTGCCACTTCCAAAAATCTTACGCGTTCCGAGATAGATAAATTTCCTATCTATTTAGTAAGTAGTGCGACTGAACCGTCTTATTGGGTCTCCCAAAAGGCAAAATGGACCTTTGCATTCTCCTATTTCCCCAGCTTTGAATGGGATTTATTTGTCTTGGCTATACCCGGAATGGATGATACCATTCTAGGCCATGATTTTCTATTTTACTGGAATCCGGATGTGAATTGGCAAGAAGGAGTAATTAACCTTCAAACCTTGCACCCCCAGAACGCTAATCTTTCCGTCAAACAGGAATTAAACAGCCTACCTGACACTGTCATTAAGTTGGATGACACTTTTCCGCCAGGAGATTTGCAATATCCTGACCTTCATTCCCAAGTTCCCTCTTCAGATTTAGGATTCATCCCTTACCTATCCAGCTTACCTCTTTCCTGTTTCTTCAAAGAGAAACAGACACAAACCAAACGGTTTATCTTGAGCTCCCTAATCCTCTTGCATCATGCAAGCACCTCAAATCCAGTGCTCAAAGATGACAAGATTGAAGATTTAGAAATCATTCAAGAGTCTTTACCTTCAGTTTATCATGACTTTGCTGACATCTTCTCAGCTGCAAGAGCACATAAACTGCCTCCATCCCATTCTTACAATGACAAGATTGAACTTACTGGCCCACCTCCGGCACCAGGACCAGTCTACTCTCTCTTGACGCAAGAATCAATTGTGCTTCAAGACTACATTGCGGAAAATGTAGCAAAAGGATTTCTTTGATCAAGCAATTTGAATACAGGTTCACCTGTCCTATTTTTTCCAAAAAAGGAAAGAGGACTTTGCCTTTGTGTTGACTACAGGAGACTAAACCAGGTAAACCGGAAGAATGCCTATCCAGTCCCTATGTCACATCTCCTCACCCTCTTCCATGGAGCTGCATATTTGTCAAAGTTAGACCTTTGAGGTGCCTATAACCTAATTTGCATTACAAAAGGTCATGAGTATTTGACCGCAATGAGAACCCGGTTTGGCAGTTATGAGTATACCGTCATGCATTTTGGCCTCTGTAACGCTCCTTCCACTTTTCAACATGTTGTCAATGACATTTTCTCCAATCTTGTAGGTAAATACCTTGTGGTATATCTAGATGATATAATAGTCTACTCAAGGCACCTTGAAGATCACATTGCACATGTGCGAGAGGTGCTGCAGCAACTTTACCAGAATGAACTGTTTACAAAAGCCTCTAAGTGAAAATTCCATTCCTCTTCCCTTTGGTTTCTAGGTTTCATAGTCTTGCAGCAAGGACTATCAATGGACCCAGCCAAAAGCAAAGCATATTGGACTGGCCCCCACCTTCTTCTATTAAATCCCTTCCAGTTTTCCTTGGTTTCAGTAATTTTTACAGGATGTTCATTGAGCGTTACGCCAAGAAAACCATTAATCTTCCTAACCTTCTTCAAAAAGACACTCCTTTTTTTTTACCAAACAGGCTGCTTCGGAGTTTGAAGCTCTGAAGAAAGCGTTCACCACTGCTCCAATACTTGCTCACTTCAATGAGCTAGCTTGTACTATTGTCAAAACAGACGCAAGCGACTATGCAATTGCAGGAGTAATCTTGCAGTTCCCTTCCTCCACTTCTCTCTTTCACCCCGTAGCTTTTGAGTCTCACAAGTTGCTTGCTTCAGAGCTTAACTATGAGATTCATGACAAGGAACTTCTTGCAATTGTTTATTGCTTAAAGAAATGGCGTTCATACCTTTTGAGCCTTAGAGAATCCTTTGAGGTTTTAACTGATCATAATTCTTTAAAGTATTTCATGAGCTCAAAAGTTCTCACACGTAGACAGGCACAATGGGCCAAATACCTCTCTGAGTTTGACTTTACAATCACGTACCGCCCTGGGAAACAAGCAGTAGTCCCTGATGCTTTATCACGTTGGGATGAAGTTTACCCTGGGGGGGGAGCAACTTTGCCAAAAACAACCCTGAAAACGTTAGGACACTCTTCTCAACCCAATCTGCCCAACTCAGTTCAATCATTGCTCACTTACAAGATTTGGCTTCCAAACTGCAACAAGCTCAATGGGTCGGACCCCAGGTGCATTGAACTTTGCAAGAGTGCAAACTTATTAGATAGTAGTTACCGTATTGATGATAATGACTTCTTAGTCTATGATAATTGTATAGTAGTACCAGATAATTCTTGCATTAAGTTAGATATCTTTGAGTCACGGCATGATTCTCTGCTTGCTGGTCATCATGGGCAGGATAAAACCTACCAATTGATCGCACAAGACTTCTACTGGCCTGGTATGACCAAAGAAGTAAAAGACTATGTTAGCGCGTGCTATGATTGCAATCCTAACAAGTCCTTGAATCACTGGAAGTATGGGCTGCTCCAGCCACTTCCAATTCTGCCTCATCCTTGGCACTTGCTTTCTATGGATTTCATCTCTCAATTACCTTCTTCTAGTGGATATGATGCTATTCTAGTAGTAGTAGATTTCTTCTCAAAGATGGCTTTATTTCAGCGTAGTAATGTGACGGCCTCTTCAGAAGACTTAGCTAACTTGTTCAAAGAAGATGTATTTTTGAAACATGTTCTCCGTGATAATATAGTTGGTGATTGTGGATCTCTGTTTTTCTTGAGCTTCTGGACCTTGCTATGCCAACATTTGAAGATCACTTTCAATTTATCAATGGCGTACCACCCGGAAATGGACAGGCAAACCAAGCGAGTTAATCAGATTCTCAAAAAATATCTTCAAATGTATGTTGCCTATCAACAAGACAACTGGTTGCAATGGCTCCCACTAGCCGAGTTTGCCTACAACAACTCCACTCATTCCTCCACCAAACAGTCGCCCTTCAAAACTCTTTATGGTAGAAACCCAACTTTCTCTTCCCTTCACCTAGCACCTTCTCAACCTGCTACCAATTGCCTTGAACAAATTCAATCCCTTCAATCGCAACTTCAAACCAACCTTGAAGAAGCAAACCAGCGCAATAAGGAGCAAGCAGACCAACTTTGCACTACGGCTCCAACCTTTGCAGTAGGAGATCAAGTGTGGCTCAATGCTTGCAATATTTGCAGTACTTGCCCAACCCGCAAACTCTCCAAAAGAAAGCTTGGCCCCTTTAAAGTAGAATCAGTCATCCCCCCTAATGCCTTTAAACTTACCTTACCTGCAAAATGGAAAGGTATCCACCCGGTCTTTCATGTGTCTCTCCTAGGGCCAGCTTGAGTCCTATACCCAGGCAAGACTCATCCCCCTCCCAAACCGGTCACTGTCCTTGATCATCAATAGTGGGAAGTAAGCCGTATTCTGCATTCTAGGTTACGCAAAGGAAAACTTCAATACCTTGTCAAATGGTCTGGCTTCCAGTCTGACAAAGATAGCACCTTGTGGGAACCAGCCCATCACCTTTGCAATTCTCCCAATCTGATTCAAGATTTCCATGCAAGCTACCCTTGTAAACCTCCAAAATCATGATTCCATCCCATCCAATCCCATTCCACTCCATATTCCATCCCATCCAATCCCATTCCACCCCACATTCCATCTCATCCAATCCCATTCCATCCCACATCTCCATTCCATCAATAAATCCCTCCATCTCATTGCATTATTCCTTCTTCTCATCCTCCTCTCATTCTTACCAAATAGAATTCCCATTCCTTATAAAACAAAAGAAAATAATAATAATAATAATAATTAAAAAGTCTCCTTCATTTCTTTCTCCGCATCTTCCCAATTAGCGGTCAACTCCGCAACCATGGATCAAAAGGCATCCAGGTCTTCATCATGTATCAATGAAAAAATTCTTTGAAGAACCAGCACCTCCTTTACAATGTGCCTCTTGAAGATCTCCTTGCACTTAAGCTTTCTTTTGCCAAGCATTCCATCCACCTTCCTCCAAGAGCTCCTTGTATGCTCTCTTCCTTTGGCCTCCCAAAAAGCTTTCCCAACGTTTCCCATCAATTGCCTTGCATCAGTCTTGATTGGCACTTTGACTCGCAACGGGTTTGCTTTGCCTCGGCCCTCCATTCCTTCCCTTCCATCCATTCCATCCCTTCTATCTCCTCCATTCCCTTCTCCCATTCCTTCCATTACAGCCCCCTCTTCTTTTTCTGTTCCCTCTCTTCCTCCACTTCCTTCTCCATTTTCTCCATTTCCCAATTCCCTTTCCGTTTCATTCCTTACTTACTCCCTCACTTCCTCGGCTATGACCCCAACCGGTTCCACACCTGGTACTTCATCTTGCACCTTGGTATTTATCTGGACTCCTGGAAATTCAGTTGGCGGTCCAAAATAAGGTGGTGGTGGCGGTGGTGTGTTTGTGGTATACCTCCGGAAACGGGGCAACACTAGCAAGACGAGTGAAATTGAGTCACTACCTTTATTATTACTAGTCAGTCCCAATTAGTACTCACCAAGAACTCAAGTACCCAGGAATTTGATCTCCGGCAATGGAGGTATCTCTTAATTAACCCTTGGCACGGACCTACAACTCCGCATCTCTCTTGATCACTCCATGGGAGCATCAACAGATGACTTGCTATTCATGGGAAAGGTACAAGCGGCCTTGCAAAGACAACACTGCTTGCACTTGCCTCAAGGACCTCTGACGGCAGTACTAGGGATACACCGCTTGTTTTGCTGAATACAGTTTTCACAACCGCGGGATGACAATGACAACATTTTATCTAACTTATAAGTCTAACAAGTAATGAAGTAAATAATAATAAAGGGTATACAGTATTATCAACAACTTGAAATCAATGGGAAAATTTATTTGAATGCTTGCAGGAGCTTGCATCTTTATACCCGGGCAACTGTCACGCCTCGCACTTAGGGATCATTGTCTTCATCACTTCAACATATCCTCTCCTCAGTGCCATCTACCTCAGTCTATAAGCATGACACAAATAAAGCACAACATCAATGGTGCAATCCGCTTACTGCCTCTGGCTTGCGTTGACCTTCCAATCTTGGCAATCAACTCAGTATATACTTGCAAACTTTGCAGTTAACTCCATACCGGCTGGCCATCCATTACAAGATCCAATCTCCTTCCCTGGCCCATAAACAGCCTTGGACTTCCATCTCCAGTCACGCAATTTTTGTTAGTTTGCATCTACGTCTAACTAAGCCATCATTACTGTACAGTTTGCAATTGGACTAGTCCCTACCCTGCATACACTATTACTTCTCACTTTTATTACCTTCAACGTCATTTGCTCCTGTCTCAATTCATCATACATTTGTACACTCAGATTCTATTGTCTTGCACTTACGCCATGACCTCAGATATGATTGTACTATTTCTCTATTTCCTATCCCGTTCCTGTCACTCATTTACCTCACCGCCTTCAACTGTAGTTGGCTCCCCATCAGGTTGTATCTATTCACTTTGGATTACCTTATAAAGGCAACCCCCTTGCCTGATGATTGTCTCCTCAGTTAGTTAATTTCATACGTTCTTGCATTTTTCTACAACCCAGTTATCACATTGGACTCAGGTTGAGATTCCCTCCTTGGAACACACTCAATTCCTCTTGCTGTTTGCCAAGTGGCATCACTAAGTTCGCACTTTGCAACTGAGTCTCGCTATTTGCACTTGCCCTTGCACTCACGATCATCTAAGAATTGCCCTATAGTACGTGGGGTGGTTGTGTGACAACACCTCCCACCTGCGATCTTCAGCTCCAGCCTGCCTCCAGTGAGGAACACAAGGCCTTCAAGGCACTCAAAATCAATTATTGATTGGCAATAGGAATGCTCAACCAAATAGCCTGCTATACAAGACCCAACATCAGCTTTTCAGTGTCCATTTTAGCTTTACTCTCATTAAAACCTGGTATCACTCACTGGAAAAAATTAAAGAAAACCTGGAAATATCTGAAACTCACTCAGGATAATTGTCTCCAGCTTACATGTAGGTCAGGATCAGTTCCCTTGCAAGTGTTATTGGATGCCCTTTGGGCTTAAAAACCATATACTTGCAAGCCTTAAACTGTTGATGTGTGCATAGCTTTAGGGAGTCTTGAATCCTGGAACAGCTTCAAGAAGAGAAAAATCACGTGGTCTTCCACCAATGCCAAATTGAATGTGCTGGTAGATTCTTATCATGAGGCCACATGAATAAAGTCATTGATGACTGAAATAACCTTTCTTTCAATATAAATCATTCCACTAAACATTGACAATAGTGAATTAGAAGACAAAATTTGACAATTTGGCTCTAACTCCAAGACAAGGCATTTAGATTTAAAAACAAAAGGAATGAGAGACAAACTTAATTCTAACAGAATTTGAGTAAAACTTGTAAAATCATCCCACATGTTAGTCAATTTTTTAACTAAGGCCTCTTCTACCCAAAGTATCTTGCTTCTGTATCCTTTCTTTTTCTCTGATATCTCATTGGGCATGGAGGGGTTTTAAGTGTGGTTTATGTGTTTTTTAAGTTGTTACCACTCATACACATGCAAGCATGCATAATACTCAGAGAATGCAGACAATATAGTTCTGGAGTGTCTGGAAGGCCTTACCCTAGGTGGAAGGAATGGGCAGAACATCAGGAACTCAGGGACTGGATCTCAAGATACAAACTTCATCAGAAAACCTCAATTACTCACTACAGTCCCTTTTTCCTATTTTTCTTTTTCCTAGTCTTTTTCTCTTTCCTTCTTGTTCTTTTGCTCACACTGGCATTTCATTGCATACTCCAACTCCACAAGCCCTGTTTGCCTGCCCAGTGAGATATCTTCTCAGACTTCATCTTCTTATACTTCAATGTCTAAATTTTCATTCTTGCTTGTGCTCTTGTCTTTCCCCATTCTTCTCAGTCTTTACTTTTGTGCCCTCATTTTCCATTCTCACCATTCTCCTCAAAGCCTGATTTTGGTATTTTTTTCATTTTATCCTGTATTCTCAAGTCTACTTTTGATCTCTTTTCTTCCACTCAGTTCCAAGTTTCTAGTAATATCAATCTCAAAATCTCTAACAACATCCAACAAGAAAGGTTTTACAAGGTTTGGTTTCTATAACAAAAGAAACATATGAGTTCTACAGTTGGGCTTTGAATGCATTAAAGGAGTTGGATCATGATCCCAAGAGGCTTCCCAAATTCTTTGTGATGGACCTTGAAAAAGCTCTAATTTGTGCTATAGAACATAGTTTCCCTAAGTCATGCGGACATTTGTGCTCCTGGCACTTGACTAAAAAAATTCAAGAAAACTGTAGAGTTTGCTTCATTAATTGAAATTAAGGATGGAAAAGTTTTATGACTCTGTGGGAAAATTTTGGGGCCTCAAAAACCAAGGGGGAGGCAGAAGTCAATGATGCAGAAATCATAGTATGCCAATTTATTGCTTCTTATGTTCATCTCTGCTGGGAATGCTGATGTTCAAAAGTGTATACAGTATTTCTTAAAAGATTGCAAGGATGTGCTTGAGTATATGTAAGAGAACATTTTCCCTATCAAAGAGACAATTGTAATGGCATGTACCTTTTTCAACACTGAATTTGGAAATAAAACAATGTCTTGGGTAGAAGGGGCCCATGATACTTTCAAACAATTACTTGTGGGATCTTGGGGAAAATTTTGGATTTGTGGAAACACCTTGAAGAAACCAGTGAAATCCAAATCCAATAATTCAATGTGTCACTTAAAACATCTTGAATAAAGTTAGGAAATTTTCTTCCAAAAGAACCTTTCCCTTTGTGTTAAAAATTTTCAATTGAGGCAATTAAAATCATTGGGGAAAAATTCAAGAAGTCAAAGCACAACTATGATGGCAAGTTGTGATCAAAGTCATATTCAAAAACAATGGGCTTGCCTTGTTCCCAAATTTTAGGTGAAATAATAGCATCAAAAGGATTTTTTGTTCCTGGGGATGTTCATCCTCAGTGGAGGCTAGACTATTGTCACGCTTTGCACTTAGGGATTATTGTCTTCATCACTTTGACATGTCCTCTCCTCAGTACCATCTACCTAAGTCTAAAAGCGTGACACAAATAAAGCACAACATCAATGGTGTGATCTGCTACTTCCTCTGGCTTGCTTTGACCTTCCAATCTTGGCAAACAACTCAGTATATACTTGGGAACTTTGCGGTTAACTCCATACCGGTTGGCCATCCATTATGAGATCCAATCTCCTTCCCTGGCCAATCAACAGCCTTGGACTTCCATCTTTGGTCATGCATTGTCTGTTAGTTCGCATCTATGTCTAACTAAGCCATCATTACTGTACAGTTCGCAATAGGACTAGTCCCTACCCTGCATACACTATTACTTCTCATTTTCATTACCTTCAAAGTCACTCGCTCCTGTCCCAATTCATCGTACAATTATACGCTCAGATTCTATCATCTTGCACTTACGCTATGACCTTGGATAATGTACTACTGCTTCATTTCCTATCCTGTTCCTGTCAGTCATTGCCTCACCGCTTCAACTGTAGTTAGCTCATCACCAGGTTTTATCTAGTCACTTTGGATTACCTTATAAGGGCTATCCCCTTGCCTGATGATTGTCTCCTCAGTTAGTTAATTTCATACATTCTCGCATTTTGCTACAACCTAGTTATCACATTGGACTCAGGTTGAGTTTTCTTCCTTGGAACACATTCCATTCCTCTCGCTGTTTGTTGAGTGGCATAACCAAGTTTGCACTTTGCAACTGGGTCTTGCTACTCGCACTTGCCCTTGCACTCAGCATTCCTTTGCGCTCACGATCATCTAAGAGTTGCCCTATAGTACGTGGGGTGGTTGTGTGACAACTATGACCCCTCCAGTGAAATATGTTCTCTTTTTGGGTTTTTGGAAGGTTACCAATTATATTATTGACAGAAGTTATAGGATTGACAAATTATTTATTGATTATTGTCTTGTTTTTTTGACAGATTGAAACAGACCCATTGCTTGAAAAATCCAAATTTTTAAACAAGTTGAATTCCATGCTTATGGGAAAAACTCAAAATGCTATATTGGAAATTTTTAATTTGGTGGTCAATTATACAGCAAATTTGATTTCCAAGCCAAGGCTTGAGCAAAAGGCCTTATGTTCCAGCCACAGTTGACCCAAATTGAAATCAACTTGTTGGGAACTGTCAAAATTTGAAAAAGTTGAAAGAGACATTAAGAGGGGGAAAAGGGTTAAAAGGGGACCAAAAATACCAAAGATATTAAGTCTTTTATTTTGAGAAATTTTCATATTTATTTTTTAATGAACTGATGGGGAAATTATTTCTGTAGTGCAAGGAAGGCTCTTCACCTGAATTTCATAGTTCAGAGGAAGAAACTGAAAGTGAATTACGTTCTGTTCATTTGGAATCAGAATCCTTTTCTGAAGAAGAAGAATAAAGGGCCAAGTCAAACAAAAGCTCATCTTTGGTGAGTGTTGTTTCCTTTAATGTGATTAGAATTTTTCCAAAGTAATTTTTGATTGTAGGAACCAAAAGTGAATTACCTCAATCAAATGCCTCATAACTTACATAGGTTTTTGGGGGAGGTTTGGGATCCGGTTGTTGATGGAAATTTTGGATTTAGATTCATTGCAAAATCACTTGGGTATATGAGCATGGATGGTTTAAAGTAAAAAAGAAAATGATTGAAAAATTGAGAAAAACTAAGGCATTCTATAATAATATTTTTGGTGGTATTAAAGATGTTGAAAAGATAGAACAAAGAATTGATGACAATGACATCAATGAAAAGATTCACCCTTCAAAATGTCTTTCAAATTTGGATATGAGTAAAATAATAGCTGATACTTATTGAAGACCAATTTTTCATTTCATTGTATTCATGTTGTATTTATACTACTATGAAAATGTGTGTAAAAGAACAATCACATCCTTTCTAAATTTGATTTGTTAACAATAATCACTGGGTTCATCTTGTACTTGAGGGATAAATGATTTCAATCCCACCTATTGTTTCCAAACCTGATCTTTTCAATTTTAAAAAATCTTCTGCTTGGTTTGACCACTTAAAAGAACAAAATTAGTTTTATTCTAATTTAGAAAAATCATTTTAATTTCATCATTTGAGTTTGTGTTCTGATTCAAATCTTTTTATTATATTAATAAGGCGTATAAAATTTAAAAAAACCGCCATTAGAAACCCACCATTTTTATTACCAAACCCGCCATTAAAAATTGCAGGTTTCTGAAATACAAATACCCCCTAACTGTTGTATTTCAAAATGGCTGTTTTCATAAAAATGGCGGGTTTCAAAAATCAAACCCGCCATTATCATTCATCCACCATCCATCACATGAAAAACACCCATCCACACCTCCACCTCAGCCAATCCATACCAATCCCATCTCCATTGCATCACACACATCACATCTCCATCACATCACACACATACCATCACATGCAAAACACCCATTCACACCTCCACATCCTTCTCACCCTCAAGCCTTGGAGATCTTGTACAAAGCCAGAAAATTGATCTTTTCAGTCACCCACAAGTGGACCCCAGTCACCCCCTACACCACACTTGTCCTCCTCCTCTCCCAGTCATTGGACTCCATCACTCACCCTCCTCCTCCTCACCACTCATTGGACTCAACCACTAACCACCAACAACAGGCTCACCACTGTAGAGATAGCTGATCTCCACAATCCCTCAACATGCACCGGCGGGTGTGGCTACTCCATTTTGACACCATAATTACTTTTCCTATTATCCAATCTCTCATTTCATTCTTCATATCATCCCTTTCATTCCTTTCATCCCTCTTCAATCTCATCCCTCTTCATCTCATCCTCCTGACTCTCATCTACCATCTCATCCCTTCTTACTCTCATTCTCCAATCATCCCTTCTCGCTCTTATTCCATCTCTTCCAATCTACCTGAATTCTCCAACTTCTCATCTTGCCCTATCTTCCCCATAAGTTCAATCCATTATCCTATCTCAAATCATCAAATCTTGCCCTTCGATCAATCTCTTCACTCAATCCAACCTCATCCTTCGAATGTCAACTCAATCATACAATTGACCAATCTCAGTCCTCAAAGGTCTCAATCTCATTGATCAACTATCATTCATTTCTGTCTAGTTGTAAGATCTTTACTCACGCTCTTTTCTCTTTCTTAAGATTCTGCTCCCACTGTGTTCTTTCTCCATACAACTTTGTTTTCAGAATCTTCTGTTTTCTGACATCATACGTTGTAGTCTGCTGGTTCTATTTGAAATAAATTTCATCAGCTCTTCACGGTTAAAAGCCAAAAGTCACCAACTCAACTAATGCGGCAACAAAATGACCACCCCAGGACCAGCAGATTCCAATTCCTCCCTTCTGAAGACCTTAACAGACTCCATTCCCAATCTCACTGAAAATAACTTTTCCCTATGGCGGTCTAAGATTCTTACAATATTTTCACTCAAAGGCATTGCTCATTGGCTATCCTCAACCAAACCCAATAAATGTCCGGTCAAGACTAATCTCGAAATCATGGGTTATATCCTGGCCAAACTAGATAACAAGACCTATGTAAATTGCGTAAAGGAGCATCATCTTTCCAATGGAATCGCTCTATGGAACTCGATTAATGAATTCTTCGCATCCTCCCAAACCGCAAATCGGTCCAGAGTCTTTTTCAACTTTCTCAATCTTCAATTTGATCCAAGAAACATCAAAAAGTTCATCACCGAAGCGAAATCTTGTCTCCTACAAATTTCTGAAATTGGCATCAAAATGGACAAAGATATAATAGCCTACCTCTTACTGTACAAATTTCCTTCACAACTAGAACATCTTAAAACCACCATAACTCACTCCCTGGGCAAAAGGAAAATCAACGGAGATTTAGTTCTGAGGCATCTAAATCAAGTGAAGCACAAAGTTGCCTTGGGTTCTCAGGCCTCTGCGATGACCATGCAACAAAACCTCCTGAGATGCAAGGCAAATTGGCATAATCCACAAGCCAATCACCCCAAGGAACAATGCTTCTGGCTTTTCCCTCATCTAAGGCCAAATCCTCCAACTCAATCCTCTCTGCCCTCTTCTAACAAGTCCAACTCAAATCCTGCCGCCTCCGCTCATCTTGCATTCACCTTTGCCATGACCCACTCACACCGTCTTGATTGAGATCAAATTATCCTTGACTCAGGCACCTCTCAATCCATGTTCAACAACTCCCGGTTTTTCAACTGTCTCGAGGAAGACAATACTTTCATCCAAATGGGTAGATTGGGCTCCTCAATAACTGCCTCCGGACAAGGAACCGCAACTCTCGTCACATCTCACTCTGAACTCAATCTCAAGAATTCACTTCTTTTTCCCGACATAGCTGTGAACCTAATATCACTGGGTCAACTTATTCTCGGAGGGTGCTCTTTGCGACTTACGGCAGCAAACAAATTCGTGATTGAACTCAACTCCAAAACTATCCTGGAAGGTTACATCAAGGACAATCTCATGTTTATTGAAGAATTGACCAATCCGATTGCCCCTACCTCTCATTCCTTCATATCCTTTTCCACTCTCCATAAAAGATTTGGCCATTCCCATTTGGATTCAGTCAAACTACTCGCCCAAGAATTTCCAAAACTAAGGTGGGATAATCATGAATGCGTTTCTTGTGCTCAAGGAAAAATTCATAAAACGCCCTTCAAAGGAACCTTTCCCAAGAGCACTGCCAAGTTTGACAAAATTCACGCCAATCTTTGTGGACCCATCTCCCCTCCTTCCAAATCTGGTAACAGATTCTTTCTTGTTCTCACAGACAACTTCTCCCAATTCAAAACCTGCCTACCTCTCAAATTCAAATCTGATGCCGCCAACAAAATCATAAAATTCATCCAACTTCATTCTAACCAATTCAACAAAAAATTAAAGATATTCCATTCCTATAATGGCAATGAATTTATCAATAACCAACTGACCTCATTCTTTTCCAAAAACGGCATACTTCACTCAACCTCCGAACCATACACTCCTCAGCATAATCCCATCGCCGAGCGTGCAAATTGCACTTTGATTGAGGCTGCCAGGACCTTGATGCTGGACATGAAGATCCCTCTCATCATGTGGGATGAAATTGTATCCAGCTGCTGTCTCCTTCTGAATCTCATTCCCTCTAAACACAACCAGGTATCTCCTTTTGAACTCTGGAAATCATCAAATCCCAAGCTATCCATCATCAAAGTCCTCGGCTCAAAAACCATTGTGCTCAACCAACAACAGAACCTCTCCAAGTTTGCCAAAAAAGGACTTGAAGGAATCTTATTTGGATTTGATCTGGAGTTACACTCTTACCAAGTTTTCTGCCCAGAAGTTGGTGAAGTCATCCGTTCAAAACATGTTAAAATTTTTGAAAACTTACCTTATTCCTCCTCGTCTTCTCATTCATCCAAATCCCCGTTTGATCCTCTTCTATCCTTAGACATAACCCTTTCTGACCTTCAAAATTCCTCTACTCCCATGATTCCCTTCTCTACATGTCCTCCAAATTCCTCTCCTCCCATAATTTCCTCCTCTTCATGTCCTCATTCCAATCAGATTTCTGAATCTCCTCCTCCTGCATCACCTGAACCTATCCTGAATAACAACCCTCCTATTTCTCCTTCTCTTCACTCATCCAATGAAGCCTCCTCTGAATCCAATGTTGACAAAATAACCCAACAACTCATCGATCCATCCTCACGCGCTCTACGCGATAGATCCACTTTCAAAGCTCCAAATTGCTATGGCTTCCTAGCTCGCACGGTTCCCAAGAACTATCCCGAAGTCTTGAAATCTGTTGATAAACCTCACTGGTTGGACTCAATGAAAGTTGAGACCGACGGTATCAAAAGTCATGACATGTGGGAAGTTTGTTACTCCTTGCCCCTTGGTAAATCTGCTCTATCCACTGTTTGGGTGTATCGCCTTAAAGATGATCCTGGAGGAAATGGAACCATTTACAAATCCCAACTATGCGTTCAGGGGTTCAAGCAACAAGAGTTCCTTGACTACGGTGAAACCTACGCTCCCACCGGTCTTATCACCACTCTTTGCACCCTTCTTGTCTACTCACTTCATCACAAATTCAAGATCGTTCAAATGGACATCAAATCAGCCTTCCTACACGCTCCTTTGGAGGAAGAAATCTACATCAAACGCCCCAAAGGCTACAGCTTTCCATTCCCATATCTCAAGTTGAAGAAAGCACTTTACGGTCTCAAGCAGGCTCCTAAGAGCTGGTGCGATACCCTAAAATGCTGGCTTCACTCTCAAAACTTCAAGTCATCCGTTGCCAACCCTTGTCTATTCATAAATTACCCAGAATCTCTTTATGTCTTTGTTTATGTCGACGATCTCTTGATTGTAGGCGAATCCGATGCATTTAGGACAAAGCTCAAGAATAGATTCAACATCTCTCACAAAGGTAAACTCACCAAGATCCTTGGAAACCACTTCATCACCCATGGGGACCATCACTTTCTTCATCAACCTCAACATATTGCCACAGCTCTTCGGGAAATGGGTCTCTCCAAATCCAAGCCAATAACCACTCCAATGACTCCCAACGTGAAGCTTCTCCCCGCCTTGGAAGAAGACCATGCTAAATTCCTACGCCTTGACATCAATTATTGCTCAGCAACTGGATATCTTAACTTCATCGCCAGTTGCACCAGACCAGATTTATCCTATGCCGTCTCAAGCTTATCTCGTTTCAACAATTGACCTGGAATGTCTCATTGGGATCAGGCCAAGAATGTCTGGAGATACCTCAATACCACCCGTGAACTTGCTCTACGTCTGACGTCCACAGATTTTAAGTACGATATCAAAAGTTACAGCGATTCCGACGGCGGAGATGATCCAATTAGCAGAAGAAGTCACACTGGCTTCATAATCATGCTCTATGGGTGCCCGGTCGCGTGGCACAGCAAGCTGCAATCTACCATCTTGTTTTCTTCCACCAAAGGAGAACTCAAATCACTGGTTCTCGCCACTCAAGAAAAAATTTGGCTTCAAAATCTCATTCTCAACCCGAATCCCAATATGAAGCTCACTCACTGTGCCTACATTAATAATAAGGCTCTCCACAACCTGGTCAATCTAGAGTCTCACCATAATGCGCTGAAACATGTTGACATACACATCAAATGGTTGCAAGAGAAGAAAAATGAAGGGAGCTTATTGACTACTTTGATCACATCTGGAGAAATGCTTGCCGATCCTCTCACCAAACCGGCCATAAAACCATCAGTAATTAACTTGACATCAAAAATACTCAATCTTCCTTCTAGACACGGCGGTGTGTAGAGATAGCTGATCTCCACGATCCCCCAACATGCACCGGCGGGTGTGGTTACTCCATTTTGACACCATAATTACTTTTCCTATTATCCAATCTCTCATTTCATTCTTCATCTCATCCCTTTCATTCCTTTCATCCCTCTTCAATCTCATCCCTCTTCATCTCATCCTCCTGACTCTCATCTACCATCTCATCCCTTCTTACTCTCATTCTCCAATCATCCCTTCTCGCTCTTATTCCATCTCTTCCGATCTACCTGAATTCTCCAACTTCTCATCTTGCCCTATCTTCCCCATCAGTTCAATCCATTATCCCATCTCAAATCATCAAATCTTGCCCTTTGATCAATCTCTTCACTCAATCCAACCTCATCCTTCAAACGTCAACTCAATCATATAATCAACCAATCTCAGTCCTCGAAGGTCTCAATCTCATTGATCAACTATCATTCATTTCTGTCTAGTTGTAAGATCTTTACTCACGCTCTTTTCTCTTTCTTAAGATTCTGCTCCCACTGTGTTCTTTCTCCATACAACTTTGTTTTCAGAATCTTCTGTTTTCTGACATCATACGTTGTAGTCTGCTGGTTCTATTTGAAATAAATTTCATCAGCTCTTCAACCACATCCACCAACCAAACATTTCTGTCTCCATCTACAGGTCAGTCTCCTTGTCCCAACTCCCTTTTTGATCTCCTTGCTAACACCCCCCCTTTCCTCTCCCATCTTTGTTTCCAGCCCACCCTGGTATGCCCTCCCCCCTCCCTCTCAATCCACCCCCCACCCTTGTTGCACGTTTGCTAACCACTCTTCCCTTGCTTCCTCCCTTGGCCTCCCCCCTTTGACCAACCCCTGGGCCAATCAACCGGCCCCCCCCTTTGACCTACCAACAGGCCAATCAACCGCCCCCCCCCCTTTGACCAACCAACAGGCCAAGTGACCGCCCCCACCCCTTTGACCAACCAACAGGCCAATTGACTGCCCCCCCCCTTCAACCAACCAATGGGCCAATTGACCGCCCCCCCCCCCTTTGATCAATCAGGGGGCCAATTGAATGCCCCCCCTTTCAACAATTGACTGGCCCCCCGTTTGACCAATCAATGGGCCAATAAATTGGCCCCCACACCTTTGACCAATTGATGGGCCAATTGATAGCCCCCCCCCTTTGACCAATTGACCAGCCCCCCCCCCTTTGGTTGATCAGGGGGCCAATTGACTGCCCCCCCCCTTTGATTAATCAGGGGGCCAATTGAACGCCCCCCCCCCTTTGAACAATTGACCGGCCCCCCCATTTGACAAATCAATGGGCCAATCAATTGGCCCCCACCCCTTTGACCAATTGATGGGCCAATTGACCGCCCCCCCCCCCTTTGACTAATTGACCAGCCCCCCCCCCTTTGATTGATCAGGGGGCCAATTGACCTCCCCCCCCCCTTTGACCAATTGACCAGCCCCCCCCTTTGAAAAATTGACTTGCCCCCCCCCCCTTTGACCAATTGATGGGCCAATCAACCAGCCCCCCCCCCCTGTGATTGATCAGGTGGCCAATTGACCGCCCCCCCTTTTATCAATCAGGGGGCTGATTGAACAGCCCCCCCCCCCCCTTTGACCAATCAATGGACCCATTGAACGGCCCCCCCCCTTTGATTGATCAGGGGGCCAATTGACTGCCCCCCCCCCTTTGACCAATTGATGGGCCATTGAATTTTTGATGGAGGATTTGCATTGAGAAGGATTTATTTTGAAATTTTGGATTTTTGAGTTGTTTTTATTGAGGAGTGGTGATTGATGATGAGTGGTTTGTGGTGTGGTGAGTGTGTGGTGTGGTGATGAGTGGTGTGGTGTGTAGTGTATTTTTGTAGTGTGGTATTATATGATGAGGCTGAGAGTTTGGACAGGCACATTGGCTCAACTGGAAATGGCACACTTAGCTTAGAGGTTAAAGCATTACTCACCAAGGTTGAGGTCATAGTTTCAAATCCCATAGTGTGCAAGTAAATTTTGGCTTATAACTCTGCCACTGCCATCAAAATGTTATAAAAAAAATTGATTCCTGTATTGATCCTCACCCCAAGCAAAGCAGATGCATGGGAGGGAACATGATGAGATTAGATGATTTGAAAAACATACAGAGAAATGGATAGAATTGGGGTTGAAACCCTCAAAATTTTGTACAATGAATTGGATCCCTTCTTGATCCTCACCCCAATCAAAGTATACGGTTGGGAGGGAACAAGATGGGAGGAGATGATTTTAAAAACATTGAGACTTCAAAATAATAGGGCTTGCAACCCTCAAAATGTTCTACAATGAATTGAATCCCTTCTTGATCCTCACCCCAATCAAAGTATACTGTTGGGAGGGAACAATATGGGAGGAGATGATTTGATAAACATACAGAGATGTGGAAAAAATAGGGCTTGCAACCCTCAAAATTTTATGCAATGAATTGAATCCCTTCTTGATCCTTGCCCTGATCAAAGTATATGGTTGGGATGGAAAAATATGGGAGAGATTATTTGATAAAAATACAGAGATGTGGAAAAAATAGGGCTTGCAACCCTCAAAATGTTATGCAATGAATTTAATCCCCTCTTGATCCTCACCCCAAATGTATTAGGTGGATTGGAGGAGATGATTTTGGAAACATAAAGAGGCTGGGACAGAATGGGGCTTGTCAGCAATGCCTAAAGAGGCGATTTGTGGATTGATAGTTCATGAATCACTTGCTCATTTGTTTGGATGAAAGATCCAGCCTACCTTGGTTTTATTCTTTAGTTCATTGGCCATCAGGAGATAAACATTAAAATTAGAGGATGTGTAAGATTTTGAGTTCAAGGCTCCGGTTGAAACACTTAAGAGGAGGTGAGGAAAGATCTTGTGGCACCAAGAGGAGCAGATCTTGGGAGTCAAGGGGGCACTCTGGTTCAGTGTAGGGAAGAACAGATGAGGTTAATTAACTTGTGGTTCAGCTGAATTAAATAAGCTAAGTACAACGGAGGCTGACAAGTGGTTGAACAAGGTAATAGAAATGAATATGAGACATTCAATACTAGGTCATCAGAGACCGCACAACATGGAGGACTACAGGACTGGTTGCACTCAAGATTCAGGCAACACTACTAGTAGATCAAAATTCTGACACACCCCCTTGACTGAAGCTTGAGGGAGTTAAAACACAATAATGAGTTGAAGACTTTTTGACTCTTGCATGTCTATTAAATCCAACATTACCACCTGGTATGTAGAGAGGTTTGAACACTACAATAAGGGCATATTCCATTAGAGAGGAAGGAAATCTTGTGATTTTTGAACTACAATTGAACCTACAATAGAGCCTATTACATCAACAAGTTACACAAAAATTCCAATCATAATTTTTGAACCCCGGACTATTCTGAGCAACAACTTGAAAATTTTGCCCACAAAGGAGCCATATAAATGAATTACCCACAAAGGAGCATGATAGACGAAGGACTCAAGGATGAGACTACCTAGCACTACTATGTGTGACTTGAGGTAGTTCTGAACCGGAGAATGGAAGTAAAGTTGGAAGACTTTTTAAGGTAGCAACCGGACTTGAGAACGTGAGATTAACAGTCGTCGCGAGGCTAGCGAGTCGAGTAAGGTGATGAAAAGTTTGTGCGCGAGGATCGGATAAATAAAACTATCAGCAAGATTGATTCAGCTGAAAGCAATTGGACAGGATTGGAATAAAGACCAGTAAGAACAACATTAGCAGGATGGCCACGACGAAGCAGCTGGAACCAATGAATAAGGCTGATTGATCAAAATGGAAGGGGAACAGTTGATTGATTGGACCACTTGAGGTGGCGAGCGACCGGACAAATTGGAACAGTAGCATCCAAACCAGTATTGGATTGAAGACCGGCAAGACCAACAATTGCAGGATGGCCACGACAAGGCAGCTGAAACCAATGAATGAGGTTGATTGATCAAACTAGTGCAAGATTGCAGCAAGCGAATGACCGAGCGGGTGACTTGAAAGCTGAAACCAATGAGTGAGGCCGATTGATCAGGCAAGCGCGAGATCGCAAAAAGCAAATGACCAAGCGGGGGAAGATTGGCATATTGAAGAACCGAGTGGATGCAAGCAACATTAGCAATATTGTAACTGGAACTGAAGGCTGAGTTTTGATTGTTGGGGTTGCAGCGGGATGTAGTTGTTAGAAGATGAATTGATGGAGCGACCGGAGCGTAGAGGACGACTTTTAAAGGCAATGACCAAGCTGAATTGATTGACCGAGCAGGTTACAACAAAGGTTGAGAATTGCTGGGCAATATAAAGCAAATGGCCGAGGCGGCGCAGAGAGACCCAGATTGCTACAAATAGACAATGGCAATGAGGCCCAGTGCAAGATTGATACTTCAAAATTTGATTGATTGTTCAGGTGATGGTGATGGACCAACAAGAGAAATTGAGCAAATACAATTTAAATTGCGATGAGAAGATTTAAAGACCACATCGGCAAAATCGCACGGGATTGCAGGCCAAAGACTTTAACCAAGCAAAAAGAGCAGGGCAACTGAGATCATGTAGGGACCAGAGAATGCTGGATTGGCATTTGATCAATCGATCAACAGGAAATATCAGAACTAGGCAACTAACGAACCTTTGAGAGACGTTGTCCAATTGTTTTGCCACAACAAAAAGGTTAGAAGGGAGCTTTTGGCTTTTAACCTTGTAAGATTTTGAGTTCAAGGCTCCGGTTGAAACACTTAAGAGGAAGTGAGGAAAGATCTTGTGACGCCAAGAGGAGCGGATCTTGGGAGTCAAGGGGGCACTCCGGTTCAGTGTAGGGAAGAACAGATGAGGTTCATTCACTTGTGGTTCAGCTGACTTAAATAAGCTAAGTACAATGGAGGCTGGCAAGTGGTTGAACAAGGTAATAGAAATGAATAGGAGACATTCAATACTAGGTCATCAGAGACTGCACAACATGGAGGACTACAGGACTGGTTGCACTCAAGATTCAGGCAACACTACTAGTAGATCAAAATTCTGACAGGGTGCAGGTTGGAAAACTTGTGTTTCTGTTGGGATCCTTTCCTCCTTTTGTTCAATACTGTCTCTATATCTCCAGATCCCCACCCTCTATCTTTCATATAGCCACATTCCTTATCATGCTATACTGTCACCCACCACCATTATCCTATAACTGTCACCACTCCATTCCAACTTCATCTCTAAAAACATCACCATCACCATCACCATCACCATCACCATCACCATCACCATCACCATCACCATCACCATCACCATCACCATCACCATCACCATCACCATCACCATCACCATCACCATCAACATCACCATCACCATCACCATCATCATCATATCATTTTTCCCCATTAAGCTAGGCAACTATGCCTGAGGTCCATGTTGCTCCTCTTAAAATAGGCTATCATTTCCCCATCTCATATCCTGACAAGGTGGTGTCTTGTCATTTATTAATCAACTCTCATATCTCTATCATTCTCATATTCTCCTCTAATTTCCCATGAATCTCTGGAATGTTTGCTGGTCTTAAATTGGTTCCTAAATTTTTCAGTTAAGGTGTTGTGTTGTCTTTTTGATGTTCAAATTCTGTAACTAACAAATTTAGTTACCTTTTTGCTGTCTTAATGTTTTCATTATCTCATTACCCATGTCTTAGGCCCCCTCTGGGGCTCTCTAGTTGTCTCTAACCTGCTGCCTTAGGCCCCCTTTGGGGTTCTCTAGTTGTCCATAAATACTGGTCCTTCCCTTGGGCCATGAATGAAAAATCATCTGATTACCAGACAACTAAACAGGAGTGTCCCTTCCTCCTCTTCAGATCAGTTCCACTTGACTTTACAAGTAATATCTCCTCCCCTTTGGCTCTTTGTAGCCTTATCAATACTCCTCCTTTGGCTATTCAGAAGTATACTGTATTCCTTCCTTCTCCAAATAACCTTGCTACTCATATCTAAACTCTTCAGTTTCATTGTTGGTTGGATCCAAAGCAAGTGTCATAGTTGGAGGGAATTTGGAGCCAGTTTACCAGGATAATGTTATCAGCTCTTCTGAGCTTACTTGAGCCTTTGGAAGCTGATGGGGGGAGATTTTTGGATGTTGATTTCCTGGGGGATGTTTGATTTTGTTGAATGGACTTGTGGCGGGGGGGGGGGGGGTTGCTGAGGGGCCATTTAAAAAGAGTAAGAGGGATGAAGGGATGAAGGGATAAATTGATGAAGCAATTTGATGAAAGCAGGGATGAAAAAATGAAGTGATGAATTGATGAAGCAATGAAGCAATGAGAGTTAGGATGTGATGAAAGGGGGGATGAAGAAATGAAGCAATGAAGCAATCAAGCAATCAAGCAATCAAGCAATCAAGCAATCAAGCAATGAAGTGATGAAGTGATGACGTGATGAAGCAATGAAGTAATGAAGCAATGAAGCAATGATGTAATGATATAATGAAGAAATGAAGTGATGAAGCAATGAAGCAATGAGAGCATGGATGAGATGAAAGCAATAAAGTGGTGAGAGTGATGAAGTGATGAGGATAGCAATGAAGAAATGAGAGTGATGCAGTGTTACAATGAGGTTGGAGGATGAAACCAGGGGTGATGATGTGGAATGACATGTGTTTAAGCTGTCAAAAGCCTTTATATACTTTACTTGAAAAAAACCACTTATTTCATGTTAACTTTGACATGTCTGGTGTGAAATAAGTGTTTTTTTTTGATTTTTAATGGCATTTTTGAAATGGGGGATTTGGGTTGAACCCCGCCATTAAAAAATTGCAGGTTTGCTTAACTTTGATACGCCCTAATATAAAGGTTGATCACATTTTGAACATCATTATTTTGAGTGTTTTGAGTTAAAATCATTATCTTGAGTGTTTTGAGTTAACATCATTATGTTGAGTGTTTTGAGTTAACATCATTATGTTGGGTGTTTTGAGTTAACATCATTATGTTGACTGTTTTGAATGAGATTTTATTGGTAAGTCAGTTCAAATTTTCTTGGGCTGATCCCATAATCAGCATTATTTTTACTTCTTTTGATGGGATCAGCTCAACACAAGTTGAAATTTTATTTTTGGTGTTTGTAATTTAGGGCTATCCAAGTTGAAATTATTTTTTGGAATTTTTACTTTAGAGCTTATCAATAGACTCTTTCATTGTTTATTTAATAGTTGGTGTTTTTACTTTAAGGCTAGTCAAGTTGAACTTTTATTTTTTGATTTTTTTTCTTATTTTTATTTGTTTTTATTTATTTTTATTTATGGGCCCTTTATTTATTTTTATTTATTTTATTTTAAATTTCTTTTCTTTCTTTCTTTTTTTTTCTCACTGCAAATGGGTCATGAATAGCTGCTCACAACCCCAAAATGGGTTGTGAGTGGCTGTTCACTACTAAAACTGGTTTCAAACCATTCCACACAACCTGATCTGGGTCATGAACAAGCCGCGTAGGGTTGCAAATTTAGCATTGCAAAAATTAGTCTGATGCCTTGGTTTTGCTGAAATTTGGATGGTGGGATGCTAACAGAGTTTTTTGGAAGAGCCTAAGCTTGGGTTGAGATGTTAGAAATGTGGTTTCTCTTGATTTTATTTGTTTCATCCATAATAAAATTGTGGTGATGGTAGGCCAATCAGAAAGATAGAATTTCTTTGTTTCTTGGTGCTTTGAAACAAGACATGTGGATCTTCTGAATTTGATAAAAAAATTCCATTGGTACCCAACTTTCTACATCAGCCTTGTCAAGCTTCCTATAGAAACTGAACTATATATCACCACAAAAAAAAAACATTTCACTTGCTAGCAAGTGCCATCAAGAAGCTCAGGCAAAATATATAGCAAATCTCAGGTATAGCTCAAGCCAAGCTCAGGTAAAGCTCAAGCCAAGCCCAGGTCCAGATTTATCAAAGCTTCAATTTGCAGTAACTGTGCATTGTGCACAATGACTATGCACCAAAACATGGTTGGAGAATTATCATAGCTTCAAATATAGATTGGAAAGAGCTTCAACCAGGGATTCCTTGATGGGAATTTCTAAAAGTTGAAATCAAATTTTTCATGGTTTATGAGTCTTTATCTAAATTTCTTCCACCCTCCTGCCACATCTAATTTTTATGGCCATCTCAGCTGGTTATCCACTTGATTTCAATTTATCTTTTTGTCTGCAGGTCAGGAAAATTAATTTCATCTAGGCTTCAACCAATGTTTCTTTATTTTTGTTTTATTTTTTTTATGGTTCTGTCCTTTGTATGAAAAAACTTGGAATAATTTCTTCTAGAATTTAATCTGATGATTTTATTGATGGGTTGGAAAAGGGTGGGTGAGTAAGAATCCTTCAAAACTGGAATTGGTTCCTTAGATAGAGAGAGAATTTGTATCATTTTCCTATTTTATCTCATGTTTAGTATAAATTTATTTACATACCACTAGAAATAACAAATTCATAGACCTCAATTTTTTATATTTAATTTTTTTATGGCTGAGGCTAAAATAACACTAATGGAATTGATAATATCATTCCAATGAAACTAACATGCTTCATTTTAGCAAAATAATAGCTCAAATAGTTCCTTTTTATGTCATTGGTGTAATTATAGTAATTTATGTGCTGAGATGAAGCCTTTTGGCATTCTTTCCCACCCCAGGAAGGTTTGCAGCCTTTTTAAATTTTAAGAGGGTGCCTTGGGTAGGAGAGCACATCATTTGATGATCTGTTGGGCGCCCAAAGGCCTGTGAATGTTAATTGAGGCCCTGGGGGGCTAAATCGAGGCATACTGACCCCGTGTGAGGTCTGTCTGGGGTAAAATAATTTTGAGGAATTCAAATACAGACACCAATGGATTAAATTCAATACCTAAAAATGCAATAAAAAGCAATTTTTGGCAAGGGATTTGAATTTGAACTCATGCTTTGAGAAAAATTTCATCTAATTTAGAAAAAATAAGAAAAATTATAATACATCAATTGACTTGCAAAAAGTTAGATATATCTGGTGGAATATAGATAAATTTGTGCAAAACATAAGAAAACATACAAAAAAAGATATATATACCTATTGGGTGATGATAAATTCACATGTCCAAGTTGTGTGGGAGTTTTGTAGGGCCCCACACAACCCAATCAAAGCATGGGCGCCCATACACGCATCAAATGGGATGTTCCAAACACAATTTATTTATTTATTTATTAATTAATTTATTAATCAATTTATTTATTTACTAGAGTATTAACCCCAAATTTGGGGACTGATTGGGATTTAAATTTTTTAAATGACTATAATCAAGTAGTAAATCTGTGGAATTAATTAAAAAAAATTGACCCTGGGATAATTTGAAAATTTCATATTTTTTAAATAATTTCAATTTAATTTCAAATTTAGGGAATGTATTAAAAAAATTGGCTGTGGTTTATTGCCCCCAAATTTTTTTAATGGATTGAATAAAAAATATTAATTTGAAAAAATTGGATTCTATTTAAATGTGGGATATCTGGGGAATGGGTCAGAAAAGTAATTGAAAAATTCCTCAAGTATTTCAACAGGTAAGCAATTAAACCAAATCATATATATCATTGAAATCTCAGTATTTAATTTCTGTGATGGATGGAATTCAATACCTTATAATAAAAAATGTTTTCAGTTTCAAATGAAATCTTTTTTCCAGGTTGCAACCATGCCCTTTGTAAAATTTTCAGATCTACACCTTGAAAATTCAAACTATAACTTACCATGGGAGGGAAATGGATCTTGAATATAAAGACCAAAATTTGAAATTTTAGAACCTTTTGATTTGCTATTTTTAATGATAATTCCAAATTGAATGGGAACAGTTTTAAAATCATTTTGAAAGGCAGAAAAAGTTCATCTGGGTAAGAACTCAAGTTTACCCATAGAATTGTCAGAAGTCATATGAAGACAAATGAACACTGTGGGATTCGAACCCACAACCTCAGACTCTTTAGATGAGTGATGCTCTTACCAATTGAGCTAAGTGCGCTGTTGAGTAAGGAGCTGTTGATTCATAGCTATTTGGCTGATCACCCTGGAAGAGGTGTACTTATCCCAGCATTCTATGATGTGGGTGGCACATACCAGTCAATGAACTGCTCATAGCAATTATGTAATCTAACAAGAATTGCCATCAATTTTCTTAAGGACTCTATCACCTGTAGCTATCTTGGGAAATATCACCTCTGTTCCCAATCTGACCACAAACAATCAATTTTGATTTCAAAGACCAAATTTGGTATTTTTGAAACATAGAATAACACAATCAATTAGGTAACTGGTAACAAGGCAGTGGTTTTGTATTTTGGGAATAAAACATTGATTAATCTTTCTCAAGAATGATATTCCTTATTTTCATGGATAATTTTTTGCTGAGGGAGAAGTACTGTATTTGGAACTTTTAAAAAATTGAGACAATCCCCGACAGAAATTGGATCATTTTGAAAATAAGGATAACCTTCAACACACAAATTTGAAGCAAGGTTCAAAATTTGTAAATATCAACAGCATGCAGAATTTTAAAAATTTTAATCAACTAATTGAGGATGTTTCACCTTTTGAAAAACAGAAAAAACAATTCCTAAATTCACCACAAAGAACAATTAACTTTCCCTTAAAAGGTATAATAGAATCCATTGCATCTTGAAGTAATGGTTCAGGCAACTAAATAGAATGCATATTATTCATAGGTGCTTAATCATAGATTATCAAAGAATCTTTTTTGATATATTAATCCTTTTTGGAATTCTTTGATGTTTTTGAAGCATAGTTTTGATCTCCAAGGGAATTCCAAAGTTGAGATGAGTCTTTCTTCCATTTATTAAATTCACAGCTGCTATTCCATTTACAGCACATACAAAAAGGTTTTTACTGACCCACCAGTCCATGAATAAATAATTAATAGGGTTTAGATTAATTGTATGCATGAATTAACATGATTTTTTTGACTATCAAAAACATATTTTTTTGCAGATCTGATTGATTTACAACAGCATTTTATTCTTCAGAAAAGATCCAGTCCCTGTGGAATCTTTTAACCTCCATTGTTTGATCAAATCATGGAAAATCTGGAAAATCTTTTTAGGGCATATCAAATTTAAGCAAACCTGCCATTTTTTAAGGGCAGGTTTCAACCCAAATCCACCATTTCAAGCCCTCCATTAAAATTCAAAAAAACCCACTTATTTCACATCAGACGTGTCAAAGTTACCTGAAAATATATAGGTTTTTCAAAAAAAGTATGTAAAGGCCTTCAACAGCTCAACCAAGCATCATTCCACATCATAAACTCTGTTTTAATCCTTCAACCTTATTCAAACACTTCATCACTCTCATTGCTTCATTTCTATCCTCATCACTTCATCACACTCATTGCTTCATTGCTATCCTCATCACTTCATCACTCTCATTGTTTCATCACTATCCTCATCACTTCATCACTCTCATTGCTTCATTGCTATCCTCATCACTTGATCACTCTCATTGATTCATTGCGCTTCATTGCTTTGTCAATCTCACCTTGCTTTATCACTGTCATCACTTTATTGTGTTCATAACATCAATACTCTCATTTCTTCATTGCTTGATCACTTCATCCCCCCTTGCATGACATCCTAACTGTCATTGCTTTATTTCTTCATCACTTCATCCCACTTACTCTTTTTAAATGGTCCCTCAGCAACACTCCTCCTGCAAGTCCAGTAAAGCAAAGAAAACATTTTCCAGGAACTCAAAATCCAACAATCCTCCTCCATCAGCTTCCAAAGGCTCAAGTCAGCTCAAGAAAGCTGATCACATTATCCTGGTAAACTGGCTCAAAATTTGTCCAACTAAAATGCTTGCTTTGGATCTAACAATGAAACACAAGTTGGCCAACCTCCATCCTCTGAGGTTAATGGTTATCTGCTGATGGCCAATGAACTCAAGAATAAAAAAAAATTAGGCTGGATCTTTGATCTAAACAGATGCGCAAGAAATTCAAGAACTATCAAACCAAGTAAAAAAAATCCCACTCAATGTCAATCTCCACTGGCTTTTGTATCACCAACTCCAATAAAGCAAAGGAAATCAACTGGGTGGTTGATAAGTTGGCCTCCATTTTTCCTTTTAATGTTAAAATGGATGAAATCTTTGGAAAGAAGGCCAATATCAGCCCTTTAGCCACTTTTGATGCCCAACAATCAGATTTGGTTGATGTTGAGGACCTGACTGTGGATGCTTGGCCTAGCAATGATGATCCTGATGAAATCTATGAGTGGCCCCAATCTGATGTGGAGGAGGATATTACAACAGAATCAGCTCCAATCACATCAACATCAGCATTGATCAACAATTCAAACCCTTCTTTGGACCCCTGACTTCCTTCTTTGGATTTATCTCTTCCAGGGGTGGAAGAACCCAACAACTTGGCCAACAAGGAGAAAGTTATTTTTGTATCACCACCATTGGAATCATCTGCTCAAGTATGGAACAAATATCATTTCTGTTCTGTCTTGTTAATCCTGACTGATTTAAACTGTAAAAAAACAGGCTCATCTGTTCCTCAATGGCCAAATACTCATGCCAATGGGGCCTCCCACATCCCCTTCAAATGAGGGCAATGACCTTCCCACACAAACCTCCTCTGCAAAGGGAAAGCAAAAGGCCTCCAAATCCATCAACCTCAACCCTAATAGCCGTCAAAGGCTGAGAAACACTTCAAATCTTTCTGCCTTTGAGGATATCATGGAGAAGCAAGATTCAAGTAAGGTCATTGATTTATTGTAGTTTCTTTAAAAATCAAGCTCATTTGTATTCCCCTCCAAAATACAGTGAAATCACAAATAGAATCCAAAAAAATTAAATTTGAAAAGGAGAAGTGGGATTACTAACTGGCTTTGGATTTTCAAAATTGGAAAGATGAGACTTTGGCTCATCAACACAAGTTGGATTCTGAGTTTAAAATCAAACAGGCTGAGCTGGAGTTTCAAAAAGAGGAAAAGTAGAAGGATTGAAGGAAGACCAACTTGAAAAGGAGAGGGAAAGGCTAGCCACAGAAAAAAAATAGGTTATTGGTAGCCCTGGCATGTATTGTTAGCAGTAGAACTGTGGATGAAATAAAAAAAATTACTTGATTGCTTGGTTTTTAAATATATTTCCTTTGATAAAAATTTCAAAAATAAAAACAAAAAAATTATTTTTGATTGCAACAACTTTTGAGAGTATTTTTAACACCACCAAGGAACAAATCTTTTTTATTTTTATTTATATTTTTTTTCCTAAGATATATTTTTCCACTGGCCAAGTCCTTGCTAGTGTTTTGAGTTGTTATATTGATTTTCATGGACATGGCCATCCTATCATGGCTGGCAGTATCCACTGCAAGAAAAGGACAGTGTTTGTGCTTTTTTTTTCCCAAACCATTTTCACACTACCCTTTTGTTTTAAATCAATCCTGAAACCCAATTCTGCGAACACAGATTGGCCGTTGGATACTTGATATTCATCCTTGTTGTTGATAAGTTATCCATTTGATTTTTTGGTTGGGACCACAAGTAAAAAGGAATAGTCAGAGACATCACCTTGGTCAATATGGGGAAAGTTGTAGAAGTATTCTGAGGTGAAGTTTATGTGAGGTGAGCAGTCAAAAGCAGTAAGGCCAGATCAGAATTCCAATGAGGAGAAGGAAGGGATGTTGTTGTCCATCATAGCTTCACGGTTGGAATTGAACGCAAGTTTTTTTAATTTTCAAAACATTTTTGCCAATATTTGAGAGACCTTGTCAGACCTAAGGCTCAAAAAATAATACTCTTTAGGGGAGTATTTGAAAGTGACTTTCTTCAAATATTGTACAAATAGTTCAGAAGGGTCAATCAATTTTTTCCATCCAATGGCCCACGTTTTTCCACCCCAAGATCTTGAGGGACCAACAGTGTTGACAAACTTTTTGGATTTGTGAAAGAATTTTTTTACTGAGTTGATTTCCTTTTTATCTTTCTCAGAGATTTCATTCAAAGAGATAAATTGGATGATGGAAAACATAACCTCATGATTGGATTGATCTTGAACATATACTTTTCTAGAGCTGAAGAAATGGAACGGTTTTATCTTCTGTTTGGCCTGTTCCAAATCTTCAGGGGTGGGTTTTTGAATTTTCTTGACAATGGGAGGATAAAGGTTCCAGGCAAGTAGTTTTCCTGAAGACCAAATAGCCTTTTCATTAATTTTTTCCTCAGTCACTTTCAATGCAATTTCCAAATCCCGCATTTGAGCCCTCCTTCTCTGGTAATCCCTTTTCTTCCCACTTCTCTGTATTTTTTTCAAACTATCTCCTTCCATCTTTTTCCTTCCCAACTGTATACTTTGATAGGGTTGAGGATCAAGATAGAAATTCATTAGTTGTAACATTTTGAGTTTTGTGGGTGAAGAATGGGCTGCAATAAATGGTGGTCAAAGAAGTGGAATGTCCAATTGCATTGCATTGAATCAAAAAAACGCAAAAAAAACGGTCATTAGTCCAGTTTAAACCACTTAGATGATCAACAAACATATAAAATAACAAGAACAATACAAGCAATTCTCCTACCAAAAAAACAAAATAAAGAAAAGATAAAGAAAAACAATCATCAGTCTGGTATAAACCACTTAGATGATCAACCAACATAGAAAATAAGAAGAACGTTTTGGTGTTCTTTTATGGATGCAAGTTGGAATAGGCTGCGCGCTGCGCGCTCAGAAATGGGTGCGGCCTTGCCGCGCTGCGGGCTCAGCAGCAGTCACGTTGGGCTTGGTATCCGGAGGCACGGGGTGGACCGGATTGCATTGGATGGATTGCGCGTTGCAAGATGCGTGGATATACCTTGGATATCTGGAATGGCGCATTGGGAAGATGCAGACATGCAAAGGGGGCTCCAAGTTGGTTGCGGCGCAAGGGCCGCTTCATGAGAAGGACAAACCGGGTGGACGTAATTTCAGGCAGGCCATACAGATGGGATATGGGATGGAAGGATAGGGTTTGGGCTACGGTTCTGTACTTAGGTGTTGTATTTCATTATTCTTGCTTGCTTGTGGTTGTACCTAGGTTAGGTTTGAGGGCAAGGTTACTTAAACCCCACCCTCAACCCCAATGTGGAGTGAGGATCTTATCTTATCTCATTGGATCACGGAGGATGGGAAGGATTGAAGGAACAAGGAACAAGGAACTCATCTTATTATTCTTTCTCTCTCTCTTGCTCTCTCTTTAACTCATTGCATCCAACCTCCTTACAGACTCTTGGATCATTATCTCTTGAACTTGAGGAAAACTAGGGGATTTCCACCCTCTTTATTTCCACATCTTGGGGTCTGGCTGGGAACTCTAAGTCTCTCAAAGGTACCCAAGTTGCTGTTAAAATACGTATGCACTTACGTGTGTGCTACATATAAGTTTAATCCACATGGGATGCACATATGGACCTCTCTGGCCCATTGGACACTCACACGGACCATATGGCCCTGTGTGGATGTCACGGATTGGGGGAGACTGGCCTCAAAACGCATGAAACAGGCTCATTGGTACACAGGCCCTAACGGTCCTGATGGGGGATATGAGCAAATACAGCCAGATGGGCTTTTATGGGCATAATTTGTCCCAAGGTTTATTTTGGACATACTTGGCCAGACGGGCTGGCCCGCCAAAGTGTGTTTGTCTCAGGTTTTGGGCTTGGGGCCGCCACCCGTTTTGCAGCCCGCTTGGGGCTGCTGCCCGTGCTGCGGCCCGCTTGGGGCCGCTTTTATCCCTTGGTTTGGCCCAGGCGGGGCCCAAGGGCCCGCGCGGGGCTGTCACGGTGGCTGAGGGATCCCAGGCGGGCCCGGCTGGTCGCAAACGGCGGCCACCACCGCGGGAGTAAGGGCCAGCGGCCCCGGCTCCCTCTCCCTCCCCTTGCTTGCCATTGCAAGGGGGAGGGGGTGGCCGGCTGGGTTGAACCAGCCAGCAACCGGCCGCAACAAGGCGGTTGGTCAGGGCAGGGGGGAGTTCATCACCCCCTTTCCCAGGGGATGACAATGCTGGCCGCAGAGAGAGAAACTGGCAGTGGGGGGATCTGATCACCATCCCACCAGCAAAGCAAGACAAGAGGGGTGCTCTTCCCCCCCCCTTTTACCAAGGGGGAGGAGCAATGGGCTGAGTGGATCTGACAACCCCCAGCCCACTATTATTGACAACTCCCTTGGGGTATTGACCCCCAGGGCCCCTGGTGAGGGGATTTGATCGCCCCCACCGGGGATTTGAGAGAAAGAGGGGGGGGCGGCATGTCCGCCTGTTACACCCCCCCCCCCCAAGTGAGTTTGAAACCAGACCCAGGTGAGTCCTGGGTCCCACCTGGCCCATATGTGGGGCCAGGGGCTGGCTTCATGAGGCAAACAGCCATTAAGTAAGGAAATAAGAGTAACTGGGCTGGTTGTAACAGAAAACCAGCCAGGGGATTGAACAGCAAAGGGGCTGGTTCAGCCCCATAACGGTGGAAACACCAGAATGGACCGGAATAGGCTGTTTGTAAGGGTACAGGGACTGATGCAATGTGGGCTGATGTAGCCCAAACCAAGTAACAAGGCCTGTAGAGCCTGTAGAGCTCTTTTGGGGCGGAAAATTTGCCTTTTGGCTTGTTGTATCATGGGCTCACAAGAGGCCAATCTTTTGTACTTAAAGAGCTCTTCTCCCTGCTGTTTTCCAAAAATTCATTGATCATCCAATCAAATTCATCAAAGATTTAATCCAACGCATTTTCCCATTGGTAGAGCCCATCAAGCAATTATTGACACAAGGTGTCCAGCATTTTTTTTGCTTTAAATACTGCTCATTTGCCTAAGTTAATTTCTGGTCATAATTATAACAGATGCTACCAGCAGTTGCCCATCCTTTTTCTTCCTCCTCCAACCATCTTCTCATTGATCCAAAGGACTACCCTCACATTCAATTCAAAGCTGCGGGTGTGGAGCGATTCATCTCACAATATGAATTTATTGCAGACTCTGAAGACACATTGATTCCAATAAGGCACACCATGTTTTCCTGTTCATCATGAATGCGGAGGGGCGTTTGGACATAGAAAAGATGGGGGGCTCCTAGAACCTGGATTTGCCAAAACTGAAGGTGGACATTTTGGGAAGATGGGGGAAGCGTGATCCTTGTTTTTGGGAGGGAAATTTCAAGCAAGCCACGGAATTGAATTAAGGGGAAGCTTCACCACTGGCAACCATCCCTTGGGTTAGCAAACTTGCAGATCTGGCAAGGGACCTTGAGATCTATTTGAAGGGTCTTTAGCTTCCTAGAACGCCCGCGCCTTGGGTGTGCATGTATGGGGACAATGACGGCTGTTGGCGATTGGGACACAAGAAACGGACAATGGATTTAAATGAAGGATTGTTTTCCCCAGAGGAGACAGGGTATGTTTTGGGAAAGCGGTGTGGAGACTCCTTTGGGATTGGGTAAAAAGTAGCAAATAGCTTGCTGGAAGTCACTTGAGGGGAATTTAGTACTACAACTACTGATAAGATAGAAGAATACTAAGGGTGGTTTTAAATTGCCTTCCCCTCTGAGTACTATAGTAGTCTCACAACAATAAAAGAAAAGAGAAATGGTGGCTGATTTTCAAATAGAGTTGCTACTATAGTAGTCTCTATCAGACCTAGGATCAATGTATTCAAGCTTGATAAGGAAGAAATGGTGGAACAGATAGGTGACCTGGTGGATAGAAGCTGAGTTAGGGAAGAATCCTTCCTCTAGTCTTATCCTTTATATATTCTTTATGTTGTTTTATTGGTTACTGATGAGTACTCCCTTGATGTTACAGGTGATGATTAGAATAAAGGTTGAAATGGTTGAGCCTATAGTTGATAACTGATGATGATGATTGATGATGATGATGATTGATGAAGATGATGGTGGATGATGGTCAAGGTAAATAATGATGATGATGGATGGTGATGATGATGGATGGTGATGATGATGGATGGTGATGATGATGATGGATGATGATGAAGGATGATGATGGTGATGATGGGTGATGATGATGGATGATGATGAAGGATGATGATGGTGATGATGGGTGATGATGATGGTGATGATGGGTGATGATGATGGATGATGATGAAGGATGGTGATGGTGATGATAGGTGATGATGATGGTTGGTGAATGGTGATGATGGATGGTGATGATGATGGTTGATGATGGTTGATGATGGTCAAAGTATGGTGTTGATGATTGTTTATGATAAGGGTTTAATATTCTTTTTATAAGGGTTTAATATTTTATAAGGGTTTGATGTTTTTATAAGGGTTCAATACCCTTTATAAGGGTGGCCACCCCAGGCTGGGTGCCTGGGGGGATGTGTGGGATCTGATTGGACCTGGATGGGGGAGAGAGGCCCTCTATTTATAGACATCAGGGGGGGCTGCCACCTGGTGGCTGACTTGTGGTTATGGGTTGTTTGTTTGGTTCTGCAGGCAGTGTCCTGCATATATTGCTTCTGTACTGCATGTGCCTGCATATATTGCTTCTGTATTATGTCCTGTATGATGCTGTACAGCCTCTGCATGCAGTGTCTTGCATATGTTGCTGTGTATACAGGTGATTTGTTTGGCTCTTCATGCAGTGCCTTGCATATATTAATTATGTATATACTGGTGAGGAGTTTGAGTGGTGTATGGGTTTACTTTATGTGGTATGTACTTGAAGGCATCCAGGGTATGTCTATATGTATTTCACTGAGCTGTAACACCTTATTGGGCAGTATCTTCTAATCCATGAGAGATAGAGGGGTACTTTGGCTGAGTGACTAGGGGTTATTTTAGGTGTAGAATCCATTTTTGAGGTTATTTTGAGGATTAGTGCTGTATTTATACTATAAAAGTGAGTCTGATGGCTATAGGTTAGGTTTTGGAGCACCACAGCGGGTATTGGCGGAATCGGTTCAGCCTGTTGCTATGAAGAAAGCAAGGAAGAGGGAGCCAGGAGCGGATATTTTGCGTTATTTGGGAACTGGTGAAAGGCAGATGGGTCTTGCGGCAAGGGAACCAGAAGCGGATATTTTGCGTGATTTGGGAACCGGTGAAGGGTGGACAGTTCTTGCAGAGAGGGAACCTGTAGCAGATATTTTGCACAATATGGGAACTGGTGAACGGCGGATGGGTCTTGTGGAGAGGGAACCAGGAGTGGATAATTTGTGAAATTTGGGAACTGATGAACGGCGGGTGGGTTTTGTGGAGAGGATAGGAGAAGTGGCAGAAGGAACAGGTTGGGTGTTGGAGGATTGCAACCACAACCAAACCTCTTTGACGGTGGGGAGGATGCATGTGGGATGGAGGGATGTGGAGCATGGGGAGTGCGGGATGGATGGGCCCGGTGCCATCACAGCTAGCGGAGGTTTTTTCATTGGTGCAACAGACACTTGGGGCAGGGCTTCAGGTTCAGAATGGGGAGGGATTGGGTCCCAGCGGCATGGCTGGTGAGAAGGAAGTTGGGGTTGCGGGGGCTTTGGCGGCAGAAGGCGCCTCAGGACAGAAGTTTGGAGAATTTGCGGGTAGAGGCAACCTCTGTGGGATTAGTTGAGGCATCAGCTGAGAACAGAAGCCAAGTTGGGGGGGAAGCTAGCACAGGATGGGAAGGTCTGGTTTGGGACGTGGGCGCAAGGACAAGCCCCGCATTCTGGAAACAGACACAAGGACAAGCCCCGCATTCTGGATTCAAAAGCATGAACAATTTCCAATGGATGATTCAGTGAACTAGGAAAGTAAGTCGCACAGAATGGATGTGGGTCAAAGAGCAAGGCGTGGGCTTGGCAGTGGGTTGGTGCTTAAAAAAATCTCTCTTTTCAGGTTTTATATGGTTATCTTATATATGGAAGGCATGGATGGGTTGGGGCGGATACTTTTTCTCTTCCTCTCTCTCAAGGATGTGCGCGTGGGGCTGGTTTTCTTTGCGCTCTCTCCATTCTGTAGATGGGTTCAGCAAACTGTGTTGCAGTTTTTTTTGGGGTGGTCCAGGTACCTTTAGCCAATACTCTCAGTGGCACGGGTTTTCTCACTCTCAGTGGTGTGGATTTTTCTCACTCTTGTGGATTGCTCTCAAAAGCGCGGATCTTCCGCCCGGATATTATTTCTCTCAAGATCCTCACAAGCCCAAAGGCTAACTAGGGAAGGCAGGGGTAGGTGGGATAGTGTTGGATCTCTGGGGACAGAACTCAAGTTGGGGCGGGATGTGGTGTTCTTTTATTGACGCAAGTTGGAATAGGCTGCCTGCTGCACGCTCAGAAATGGGTGGCTCAGCAATGGGTGCAGCCTTGCCGCAGAAAGCTGAACTGCAGGCTCAGAAGCAGTCAAGTTGGGCTTGGCATCCGGAGGCACGGGGTGGATTGGATCAGTTTGGGAAGATTGCGCGTTGCAAGATGCACAGATTGGATCACACGGATATACCTTGGATATCTGGAATGGCGCCTTGGGCGGATGCAGACATGCATGGGGGGCTCCGAGTTGGGCCCAGCGCAAGGGCCGCGTCATGAGAAGGACAAACCGGGTGGACGTAATGACAGGCGGGCCATACGGATGGAATATGGGGTTGGGATATGGGATGTGGATTATGGGACGGAAGGATAGGGTTGGGGCTGGGGTTCTGTACTTAGGGGTTGTATTTCATTATTCTTGCTTGCTTGCGGTTGTACCTAGGTTAGGGTTGATTGGGAGGTTACTTAAACCGCACCCTCAACCTGGATGTGGAGGGGGGATCTTATCTTATCTCATTGGATCACAGAGGATGGGAAGGATTGAAGGAACTGGGAACAAGGAAATCCTCTTATTATTCTTTCTCTCTCTCTCCCTCTCTCTTTAACTCATTGAATCCAATCTCCTTACAGACGCTTGGACCATTATCTCTTAAAATTGAGGAAAACTAGGGGATTTCCACAACGTAACCAGTGATTTCCAACCAAAAAAAAAAAAAGGGTCAGTCAACTTCTCAAGAACTTGAAGGGGGAGGAGGAGCAGAAGGGGGGGGCGCTTCACTGGTTGGTCAATCAATGGATTGATCAACCGGCAAGATCAATTGTTTCCAGTTGACCAATCAATCAATTGCTCACCCATCAACCGGCAAGCGGCAATTTCTCCCCAATCAATCAGGGGCAGGGAGAGGAGGAGGAGGAGGAGGAGGGGATCACCTTGATGGGGATTCAGGGGGGACCTAAAGGTTGAAAGATCAGAGGATCAGCAGCCAGTGAGGGGCAGGAAGAGGAAGAGGGGGAGGGGGCTTACCAGGGTTAGGAGGAGGGGAGGCAGTGAGTGAGGTCAGGTGAGGTGATGGTGATGGGGTGGTGGTGGTGATGGGTGAGGTGGTTTAGGTGGGGGTGATGGTGAGGTGGTGGTGATGGGTGAGGTGGTGGTTGTGGGTGAGGAGGAGGAAGTGTACCGGTGAAGGTGGACCATTGGTTTGGTGGGGTGAGGTGGTTTTGAAGTTTTGTTTTTTGTCTGAGTCCACCAAAAAAACAAAAATAAATAAATAAAACATAAAATAAAACATAAAACATAAAAAAAATAAAAAATAAAAAAATAAAAAAATAAAAAAATAAAAAAATAAAAAAATGAAAAAATGAAAAAAATGAAAAAATGAAAAAAATGAAAAAATGACAAAAGGAGTCAGCCTAGGATTCTGGGTTAAACAACCAAAACCAAAAAAATTCTGTGATTTTATCTTTTACCTATTCAAAAACCCAATGCTACTCATCAAAGTGAGCAAGGTTGAGGGGTATAATCTGCTCTCTCATGGCCAAAGATGAGGTAGAAGATGAGTATGGATTGACTTGAGGAGGATCAGGAATATATTCTTTGAATATTTTGTCCCATTCATCTTTGATGTTGGCAAGAAGTTTGTGAAGGATTACACAACTGATAATCCAGTTGATGAGGAACTTCATGTCTTTTGAAGATTGGAGCTTTTTTTGCATCTCCCATAAGCTGGCCCATCTTTCTTTCAGGATTCCTATGGAATGCTCAATCCAAACTTGTGATTGGGCAAGATGATAGTTGAAATCAGTTTTGGCTTGATCATTGGTTGAAACATTGTGGTATGCTGGAACCACATATTTCCCACTAGCATAAGCTGAATTGGCCAGAAGATATTGATCTTGGTCAAAGTATTTATCTGGTTGTTGGGAAATGCGCATCCAATTGAACACATATGAATCATGACAAGAACTAGGAAGGCCAGCATGGAGGGATATGAACTTTTTTTTATTATCACAAAAAATTTTTAGTGCCACAAAGTATATATACAAACCAATAAAACAAATTTGGTCAGTTTATTATCAAAGGCTTTGGAAAGGAAAGTAATCAATTGCCTTTTTTCCATTAAAAATAATGGTTTCCATCTAGCTTGGGTTTTTGACTCAAGGGGATAGTGGTTCCATCAACAAAAAACAATGCAACCAGGAAAGCCTTCAGTCTCCATTCTTTGAGCTATCTCCTTGCGGTCTTCTTTGGTTGGCCAAAAAAGGACAGAGAAATGGAAAGATAGGATAGCAATCATGACTCTTTTGGTGTATGATTCAATGGATCTATAACTGACCAAGAATAGATTTTCTAATTTTAGAATTGCTGCTCCATTTCCATTTGATCCCAATCTACAAAGAGCAACAGCCAGTTGTATAGCTGGATTTTGTTGAGGATTCCAAGAATTTTTCTGGAAGATGTGGTGGTCTTCAATAATCTCCAAGAGTCTTATGAAAGAAGGAAATAAAGTTTGGAACAGTTGATGGAAGCTTAAGTTGGGCAGTAGGTTCAGCATTTGCCTTTCATACATAAGTTTTTGTAGAGTGTGTCTTTTTGGAACCATGTATTGCTTTTTCAATAGAGAATTCAAAGCAAACCAAGTTAATTCCAAATTGGAGTCTGAATCCAAGTCAAGTAATAAAAAAAGTTCAGTCAGATTTTTTGCATTTTCAACTTGATTCTGGGGAGTTTGATTGGACATGTTGAGAAAGATGGTGATGTGATGATGATGGGATGTGTGTGAAGCAATGCAGATGTGAAGCAATGGAGATGTTAAGCAATGGAGATGTGAATTGATGGAGGTGTGAAGCAATGGAGATGTGAAGTGATGGACATGTGAAGCAATGGAGATGTGAAGTGATGAAGATTTGAAGCAATCAAGATGTGAAGTGATGGAAATGTGAAGCAATGGAGATGTGAAGTGATGCAAATTTGAAGCAATGGAGATGTGAAGTGATGGAGATGTGAAGCAGTTGAGATGTGAAGTGATGGAAATGTGAATCAATGGAGATGTGAAGTGATGGAGATGTGAAGCAATGGAGATGTGAAGCAATGGAGATGAGATGTGTTTCATGCATATGGATTTGATGAGTTGGAGGTTTTGATGGTTTTTTTTCATGCCATGGATGGTGGATGGATGAAATGGTGGGTTTGATGTTTGAAACCCGCCATTTTGAAATACACCAGTTAGGGGGTATGTGTATTTCAGAAACCTGCCATTAAAAATGGGGGTTTTCTAATTCTGGTTTTGCTAACTTTGATACAGCCTATTCAATAGTTGTTCCACATCTTTCAAATATGATTGTGGCAATTCATGTTAAAATTTCATTTGTGAGAACTCTTGGATCTGTTATCCCAGAGTTAATCAAATCTTAGTCTGCTTTCTGGCTGAAAAAGCGCCAATGGAATTCTCAACAACTTCCTCAGTTTGAAAGGGTGAATATTGTCATTGGCTTCTCGCATTTGTTTTTTTGAAATGATGATCAACCTCAATTAAGCCCATACCCAAATCTGTATCTCTGAAAGTTTGATAAGCCGTTCTATTGACTTGCTTTAGTTTTTCAAATGGAGTATCACCAACAGAATCATCCAAAAAAAACCTAAGAAACCACCTTTCTAAATCTGAAGGATGAAAAGTGTAAATTCTCACAATTGAACAACCAACCTGAAAATGCCTTTATTCTATTCTGAGTTAATGTAATATGAAGTATTGTGGAAATTCCGAATATTTTATTCTCATTGAAAAAACATTAATTGGATTATTTTGAATTATTATGTGAGCATAGTTGTTCCTTGGGTTAATCTTTGAATAAATTCTTCAAGGGCTTCACCTTACTCAAAAAAACTTGTTGATGGTCAGGAAGATCAAAATCAAACCTATAACTACACATATGTTATCATTGAAGCAGGGAATTGTTACTTTGTCAAAAGGTAAGGATTGTAAGAAAGAAACCAGAAATTACCAATGAGGGAGTTTGTAAAATTCCTCCTTGGCAAAATTTTATTTCCATTCTGCTGTTTTCTATACATGAGATGGCTGCTTTAAACCCCAATTGTAAACAACATGTAGCAAATTTGGAACCACAAACTAAGGGGATGAGAGCATTCTTCTATGTAATGAATTTTGGAAGTGACAAAGCCTTATGAAATAGTGAAAAAACTGAAGTGTGTTGATTTCTGGGTTGGGGGGGAATTACATCAAACTGAGGTGGGATGGAAGGGGTTTTATATAAATGTTCAATTTTCCAAAAAAAAAAAGCTTGAACTACACAAGAAATTAGTGTTTATTACATGTTTTGTCAATTTCCTCTGTTACAGTCCTCATGTCATTGTTACATTTGTTGGCCCTGCATGTGTGCAATACTACAAAAGAAAACTAACAAAAAAAGGCCTTAAATACATGAGTAATTAGTGTTTATTACATGTGTTGTCAATTTCCTCTGTTACATGTCCTCTGTCACATTCCTTGTGTCCTTGTTACATTTTTTGGCCCTGTGTGTGTGTGATAGTACAAAATATAACTGATATATACATAAAACCAATATATACATAAAACTAATATATACATAAAACTAATATATATATAAAACTAATATATATATAAAACTAATATCTACACAAAACTAATATATACATAACACCAATATATACATAAAACTAACATATATGTCAAACTAATATATATATAAAACTAATACCTACCCAAAACTAATATCTACATAAAACTAATGTATACATAAAACTAATATATACGTAAAACTAATATATACATAAAACTAATATATACATAAAACTAATATATACATAAAACTAATAAATAAATAAAACTAATATATACATAAAACTAATATATACATAAAACTAATATATACATAAAACTAATATATAAATAAAACTAATATATACATAAAACTAATATATACATAACACCAATATATACATAAAACTAATATATACATAAAACAAATATATACATAAAACAAATATATACACAAAACTAATATATACATAAAACTAATATATACATAAAATTAATATATACATAAAACTAATATATACATACAAAGAGGTAGTTGAAAAGTATTCAAAATAAATAAACACAAACCTTACATATGTACATACATCACACAAAACTAAATACATAAAAAGAGGTGGTTGAAAATTATTAAAAAGAAATAAACACAAACCTGACATATGTACATACATCACACAAAACTTAATACATAAAAAGAGGTAGTTGAAACCTATTGAAAAGAAATAAACACAAGCCTTACATATGTACATACATCACACAAACCCCAACACAGCAGTTTAAAAGTATCAAACCTTACAATCTATGTACACACATTAGTTGAAAAATTGGCCTGGAAAAAAAAAAGCAGACAGATAAAAAGAAAGCAGACACAAAAAAAAAAGCGGAAAAATAAAAAAAAAGTGGACTGAAAAAAAAGCAGCTGAAAAAAAAGCAGACAAAGAAAAATGAAAAAAGCAGACAAAGAAAAATGAAAAAAGCAGAATGAACTGCATGCAAGAGGTGCACCCTAAGATTGTGGAGATCAATGTCTGCTAGTCAATTGGTTTTTGGGGGAGGTTTCCCAAGGAGGCCAATTTTTTTATTTGCCAAGCCTTGAAAAATCAATCTTTTTATAAGAAAACATACAAAAAAGATAAATATATAAGAAAACATACAAAAAAAGATAAATAGATAAGAAAACATACAAAAAAGATAAATATATAAGGAAAAATTCAGAAAAAGATAAATATACCTATTGGGTGATGATAAATTCATGACTCCCAGTAATTTGGGAGTTTTTTAGGGCCCCACACAACCCAATCAATGCGTGGGGGCTCATACACGCATCAAATGGTTGATTCCAAACACCATTTATTTATTTATATATATACATACATGTTTATTTATTTATTAATTTATTTATTTATTTATTCATTTATTTGTGTATTTATTTGTGTATTTATTTGTGTATTTATTTATTTATTTAGGATGTTGGGTTTTTCATGCCCCAAAACCTGGAAATCACATGGTTTCAATGTCCTCACAATGTCCCCCAACATCCCCAACGCATGCAGTAAACCTGGATAAAATGTGGTTTTTGGGGGTTTTCATGAAAAAAAATACTAGGGGATAGGAGGGAATCTCAAACCCCTTTAGAATAAATCTGAAAAATTTTGGCCATTTTTAAGGCCTTCATAATTGCCTTCAAAAAACTGAAAAAAAACGCTCCATGTCTCAAATCTTTTCACATTTTTAATCATTTTTCTTTGATTATTTTGAGAAATCTGAGGAGAAAAAAAGGTTAAAAATCTTTCAGGACGTTCAATTGAAATTTTTCCAGAATTTTAGTGCTTCACTTTCCCACCAGAAAATGGGATTTACATTAAAAACTGAGACATTATTTTCAATTCTTTTTTTTGTCATTTTTCCATGAGATTTTCCAAATCTTTGGTTTTCATTATTTTAGTGGGCATTGTGAAGGGCCCAAAAAAATGATTTGGGGATTTTTAGGATCAATTATTCACCCCAAAAAAATTGATGCATCTACAACAATAATGGAAAGTGTCTGTTTTGGGGTGCATTTTGAAGCAATTTCTGATACTGTTGTTATTCTTTTGATGGACAAAATTATTTTATAGTTTTAAAATTCACTTCAAATTAAACACAAATATATTTCTTCAATATTTTTTGGACCTTGCTTTGGCCCTCAAATGTCTGACCTCAAAATACCATGTTTGAACCCCTTTTTGGGGTAGGACTGCATTTTTGGGCTCTTCTATATGAAGTATCTGATATTCAATATGATTTTGGATGATTTCCTGCCTCCTCTCACCTCTTGGGTAGGTCCAATCCTCTCCTAAAGCACAAAATCACCTGTAAAAATCCAGAGTCCGCTCCACACCACACCAATAATCACCACCATCACCAATTATCACAACTCAACACCAATCAACCAATCACACATCACTACTCAAAACACCTCAACCAATCAAATTCAAATATCCACCCGCACTAAACCAACCCCCCTGAATCTAAAAACCCAATCAAAAATTAAAAAAATCAAGTCTTGATAAAAAAAAACCATATCAAAATCAAAATCCCAAATAAATAATTTCTGAAAAACACATCAACCCACTTTTACTATCTGCCTCTGCTGCTTCTTCTTCTGCTCCAATATCTGCCCCTGCTGCTTATACTTCTACTGCTTGAGCTGACTTATATCACCCCCATGATTCAACCCCTTTGGCTCCTCCACCTGAATTATCATATCATTCAAAGGGGGAACTTGTGGATCAAGTTCAAGAGTGGGCTAAATCCCATTGAAATGCCATTTCCACTAAAGTCTCCAATACTAGGGAGAAAATATATACTTACCAATGTGACAAATCTGAGGAATATAAACCCAATTTGGATGGCAAAAGACTTTCATCAACTAGAAAACAAACTGTCCCTTCCGATTCTCTGGAAGCTTTTACTAGAGGTCTGGTCTTTGGGAAATAAAAATCAAAATCCCTGATCAGAATCATTGACCATCAACTGATCCATCCACCCATCCAGTTCATAGAAGGATTCAGGTTTATCAAGAGGATATATTCAACTCTTTAATCAAAATCTGGGGTTCCTTCCCTGAAAATTCTTAATTCCTTAATGCATTCCTCCCATTCTCCTGTTCACACAACCCTTAGTACAATCTATGAAAAAAGATCAAAAATTAAAAAAGAAAAACTGGAAGGAAAATCACCCATAGAAGCTTTAATAATGGAATTAAGAACTCCTTCTTTTACATATGAAATCAATAATTAAAATGGTCATATTAGTTCTTTATTGATTTCTTACCCAGATTCTATCAAATTAATCAAACTCTTTCAATCAGTATTAATGATGGACTGTACCTATAAAACCAACAAATTTTCAATGCCTCTGCTTCACATTGTTGGGGTTAACAATTGTGCTAGAAAATTCTCTGTTGTTTTCTGTTTCCTCTCCCAAGAAAGAAAGGAAGACTATAAATGGGCTCTCAATCAACTTCATAAATTATTAAAAAATGAAGAGCCCAAAGTCATTGTGACTGAAAAAGAGCAAGCCCTGATTCATTCCATTGAAACTGTATTTCCCAAATCTCATCATTTAATCTGTGTCTGGAATACCTTCATAAAAATTCAAACACATTGTAGAAAACAATTTAAATCTGAAGAAGAATGGATGATATTCAGAACACAATGGGATATGCTGGTCAAATCCAAATCTAAAATTTCTTATCAAGATAATTTTACAAAACTGACTGTAGTCTGGAATCCCCCTACTTCTGAATACCTTCTTGACTACTGGCTTCCTCTAAAAAGAAAATTTGTTTCATATGCTGCAAACAAGCACCTGCATTTTGGAAATACCAGCAAATCTAGGATAGAAGGGCTTCACTCTTATGTCAAAAAATTTATCACAACCTCTTCTGGTTCCTTTTCTGATGTAGTTCACCAAATATATCATTCATTTTCAATTCAAATCCATGAAACTGCCATTGAAACTTCTAAGCTAGATATTAAGAACTTGATTGGTCTCCCATATTGTGCTGAACACCTCTCAGGAAAAATAAGCCACTATTCAGGATTGTGCATTTCTTTCACATTTCAGCAGAAAAATCAACCAAATTTTCTGATTTCAATTATTCTTCTTTCATGGGAATTCCTCGTGTACACCAAGGAAAGAAGGCCAATCTCAAGAAGAAACAATTTTTGCTTGATGATTTTCATCCCCAGTGGCATTTCAAACATCCTATTGCAGTATTTTTCCTTTTCTTGGAGAAACAAATCATTAAAACATTGATTTCTGAAGTGTTTTCTTTTATTTTAGAATTATTCATAGCTTGCTGAGAAGGGGTCATGCCAACCTTCTCAATCATCTCATGAATCACCTTCCCAATCAACCTACATACACCAGTTTCAGAATGAACTCTTTGAATAATTCCTTAAATTGCACCCAGGATAAAAACATTTTCACCTTGGAGAAATGATGAAAATTTTAAAAGGGAAGTATCACATGACTCCCATTGAAGAACCCTTATCAAAGGAAGAAAGTCAAATTTTTGGAAGACCCAAAGGAGCCCCCAATAAAAGCAAAGGACTTTCTCAGAATTCATCTAAGAGGGATCCATCTGGGTTTGAATATGTTGAAGTACCTAAGAGAAGAGGAAGAATAAGGAAGCACCCAAAGGTTAATTCAATGGTTAGTTTTTTTATTTTTGTGGTTTTTTATCCCTTACTTCTGAATTGATCTTAAAAGAATATGGTTGGAAATTGGTTTTATCTAATTTCAGACTCCGAGTAAAAGAAAAGGAAAGGAAGACCATGAAAAGGCCAAGGGAAAAAAGAAACAGGAATAAGAGGAAGAGGTGTTTTTTTTGTAATTAGGCTAACATTGCATTTTGAATAGGATGAGTTTATAACAGAAGAGGAATTGAGTGGAGAAGAACTCAAAGATCTTGAAGAATTGGATATAATAAAGACAGTTAGTAATTTTCTTTTTGGTTGGGGGGGATCAGGATTTTTTTCTAGTTTCCATTGATTGTCATATTTTCATTTGTCACTCAGAGGTCAGGAACCATAATCAATAAAAGGTTTGTTTCACAGAATCTCAGTACTGGGACTTTGAAGAGTATCAAGAGGAGAAAACAAAAAGATGAAGATGAGGATGCTTATAGGCCTCCAGGGAATCCAATCTTTGCTCTCACATTCACAGCCTCTGAAATAGAAAAGTTGAATAAATTTCTGAATTAATCTTGTTTATGGTTAATTTATTAACCTTTCCTTGTTTTTTTGGGAAGGAATTCAAGGTTAAAACATTGTCTTTTTCATCTTATGATAATTTTGAAGTGGTGGCTATTGATAAAGTAAGTATGAATTGTTTTTTACATTTCACCTTGAATAAGGCTCATTTTATTTTCCTTAGTATCCATACAAAAATTTCATTTTCCCTGAGACAGCCATTCCACAAATTTCACATGTTCAATATGTGATGAGTGATGAGAACTGTGAACTTAGATCAGTAGCAGTTAATTTGGGCCATAAATCTGAAGAGTGAAGCTCAATGTCTCATGAAATGATCAAGTAAATGGAATAAAACTCTCTCTTCAAGGATGAAAACATCATGTATCTAGTCTGGGATGAAAATTTGGACAAAGAAACAAAACATCTAAACCACACTTGTGGACCTGAACCTCAAAATTACTGGATGAAATTCCCTTGCAGTGGTTTCCTGCTGGAAGATACATACAAAGGGCCAGTGGTACTTTCATGAAATTTGATACCATCAACTGATTTGCCCCTCAATTCACCTCCAACTGCCAATTCTCAAAAATCACCCAAATTTTTAATTATTTTGGAAGATTTTCAGCACAAAGTTTCCTTCCACTATAATTCTGAACTGTGGCCAGCTCCCCAAATAGATCTCATTTGGAAGGCTTTTGCTAGCAAGGAATCACAAAAATGGGAAGTTTTGATTTGTAATGACTGGGAGCTTGGTTTGAAGATTTTGTTTCCTGGAAGCAAAAATAATAAATTAGTACAAATTGATCTTGATTGAATCATTTGTCTGTTTTTTTTTTCAATTTTTAATATTTTTTTTAATCATTGATTTAGAGCAAAGAACACCACTTTTGTGTTTTCAATTATGAATTCTTTGGGAAACAATAGGCTACAAAAAAACCCTGGATAGTTTTTTTGGGCCATTTTCAATTCTCACTAAAATACTGAAAACTCAAAATTTGGAAAATCTCATGGAAAAATAACAAAAAAAATAATTGAAAATAATGCCTCATTTTTTATATAAATCTCATTTTCTGACTGGAAGGTGAAGTACTAAAATTCTGGAAAAATTTTAATTGAATGGCCTGCCATATTTTGAAAAAAAATTTCTCTTCAGATTTCACAAAATAATCAAAGAAGAAAGATTAAAAATGTGAAAATATTTGAAACATCAAGCGTTTTTTTTTCAGTTTTTTGAGGACAATTTTGAAGGCCTTAAAAATGGCCAAAATTTGTCAGATTTATTACACAGGGGTTTGAGATGCCCTCCTATCCCCTAGTATTTGTTTTGACAACCCCCAAAAACAATGTTTTTTCAAGGTTTACTGCATGCGTTGGGGATGTTGGGGGACATTGTGCCAACATCAAAACCACTTTATTTCCAGGTTTGGGGGCGTGAAAAACCCAAAACCCTTTATTTATTCAATTACTTATTGATTTATTTATTCATTTATTAATTAATTCATTTATTTATTGATTAATTAATTAATTTATTTTAACCAAAAAATCAACATATTTTGATTTTTTGGTTGATTTCTGTTTTTTTTTTTTGAATTTTTATTCAATTTATTTTAGTTTTTTCTTTTTTTATTTTGGCCCACAGCACGCCCACAGCACTTGTATTTTTCTGGCATGCTACACAACTAACTTTGAGTTTTTTACAGCCCCACACAACTTGGATGTAGTCATGTAGGGTGCCACACAACACAGGACTGTTGTTTGGGGGCTATACAACTACAATCACATTGTGTGTGTGCAACCCTCCAGAAGTTGTTCCATGATTTTGGGAACCCGCTGGACCACACTTGGGTTCCCTCAAATCAAATTTGGGATCAACACATACTTTTTGGGACTTTTGTTCCACACCTAGTGATTCCAAAGTGACTTTAAATTGAAACCAAAGTGAAATTAAAGTGAAAACTGAAATCATGTAAAAACCTGAAAACAATTCTTTCTCAACTCAAAAGTGAGCAAACTTTGTTTCTTCAATTGAAATTTGGATTGAATACTGAAGTATACCATTGCATTTTTTTTCATGGGAACAGTGGCAAGCCCCCTTTCTTCTGACATTGCTGCATGGAAGGTCTACATTGATAGTGCCATCAACAAAGCTTTGGAAAAAGAAAAAAGTATTTGGCCAATGAAACATTGGAAGCCCCAATTGCATCCTCATCAAGGGTGACAATTGAGGAACAAAATTTTTCACAGTGGGATGCAACCTCTGGTTGTGAGTAAAATTTTATGTTACAGAGGTCTTTGCTGGATTAAATTTGATTCAAACTAACTTATGCGGTGCCTGTAACCATGAAACTACAAAACCTAAGCATTGAATTGGAGCCAGATCTACTTGACCCACCTCCTGTGAGAACTTTTCCTACTAGGGAAGAGGCCCAAAACTATTTTCAAACATGGGCTATGAAGCATGGTTACGCTCTGATGGTTTGTAACTCAAATAAAGATAAATATGTGTATTTGGCCTTTGATTGTCATGGTTCCTATTTGGGACAACTTCTTACCAAATGTTCTAGAAAAACCCCCACAAGGAAGGTTGGGTGCAAGTTTTCAATCTGTGCAAGTTGCACAAAGGCAGACCCTTGTGGTGACTCTCCCACAAAGAAACCCAAGATAACCATAAACCATTTGAAAATCCCTCTGTGCCTCCTCAACTGAGGAGAATTTTGGGGGTGCCCTTAGATAATCTAATAGAAGGCATGAATGATGGGCTCAATACATTGCAGCTTAAGAGGAAATTGATCAAGATTGATGGAGGGGATTATGTTGATGACCAAACAATCTATAACACTAAGCAGAAGGTAACACTTGCAGAACTAAAGGGGAAAAGTGTTATGGAGCTACTCTATGAACAGCTTGAAGAAAAAAGTTGGATTCACTGGTCAAAGTTCAGTGAAGAGGGTCACTTGGAGGCCCTGTACACAGCACATCTTGAGTCAGTAAAGCTTTCAAAACAATTCCATCATATTGCTATGTTGGATTGTACTTATAAGAAAAATAAGTACAAAATCCGGCTATTGCATGTTTTAGGAATGACAGGCAATTGGAAAACTTTCACAAAAGCTCTTTTTTTTTTAACAAAAGAAACATTTGAGTTCTACAGTTGGTCTTTCAACTCAATAAAGGAGTTGGCTTATGATCCTGAGAGACTTCCAAAAGTCTTTGTGACGGACCGTGAAAAAGCTCTGATTTGTGCTATTGAATCTAGTTTCCCTGAGTCATCAAGACAATGTTGCACTTGGCACTTGTCTAAAAACATACAAGCAAACTGTAAAGCATGCTTTGTTAATGAAATTGAAGGAAGGAAAAGCTTTATGACTATTTGGGCAAACTATGGGGCCTCAAAGACCAAGGAGGAGGAAGAGGTCAATGATGAGGAACTCAGAGTAGGTCCAAATCACTGCTTCTTATTCTTCCTATTTTTGGGTTCTGACCTTTTGACTTGTATATTGTTTCTTGAAAGACTATGAGGATGTACTCGAGTATATGGAAAATAACATTTTACCCATCAAAGAGACGTTTTTAACAGGATGGACTTGTATAAACCCAGATTTTGGAAACAAAACAAAATCTTGGGTTGAAGGGGCCCATGAAACTCTCAAACAATTCCTTGCCAACTCTTTGGTAAACCTGTTTGATGTTTGGAAAAGCCTTGAAAGAACAGTTTCAAATCAAATTAAATTGGTTCATGCGTCACTTTATAACTCTCAAATGAAGTTAGGGACAGTTTTTTCACCTGAACTGTTACCATTGGGTTACAAATTGTCTTTAGAGGCAATCCATCTTGTTAGGGAACAATTCAAGAAGTTCAAAAGTTATCATGATGGCAAAGTGTGCGCCAGGTCATATTCCAAGACTATGATTTTGCCCTGTTCCTACCCTATAGGTGACCATCTAGCATTCAGAGGATCTGTGGTACCCAAAGATGTTCATCCTCAGTGGAGGTTGGACTATGAACTTTGCAGTTCTAGTTCTGTAATTTGGCTTAAGTTGGATTGTTCAAATCACTATGTGATTAATTCTTTTTGATAAATGATTCCTAATATACTAATGGTTGATCCTTTTGAATTTTTCAAGTGCAATTTCAATGAAATGATAAGCATTCCTCAGTTATGTGAAAAATTGAATGCAATGATCTTGGAATCTCCAGATCATGGGCAAAGGGGCCTATTGAATTATATCATTTGGAAGATTACAAAATATGGATTGAAGCCAAGACTTGAACCTAAAGTCTTACTATCAAGTAGGGGCCAGCCAAAATTGACAGATACAGGGCAAGAACCATCTTAGTTTGAGCATGGTGAAAAACAACTCAAGGGGGAAAAAAGGACTAGAAGGGATCCAAATAAGAAAAGACAAAAGATTGTAAGTCTTTTCTTTTGGTATATGTTCATTTTTTTGCTTTAATGAACTTAGTTACTAACTACTGATGAATTGTTAGTCAAATTTGGCAGAATCTGAATCTGAATTTCATAGTTCAGAGGAAGAGACTGAAAGTTAACTGGGATCACATAATTTGGAATCAGAATCCTCTGCAGAGGAAGATGACGTGCAGCAAAGCTCAACCAGAAGCTCATCTTTGGTGAGTATTCATTTGAATGATGTGATTAAAAAAGTGAATACTAAGTTACTTTTGATGATAGGGACCAAAAGTTAAATACCTCAATCAAATACCAAAGAAATTGCATAAGTTCTTGGGTGAGGTTTGGGATCCAATTGGAGATGGGAATTGAGGATTTAGAGTCATTGCTAAATCTCTTGGTTATGAAGAACATGGTTTGTTTAAAGTGAGAGAAGAAATGACACAAACATTGGAGAAACATAAAGCATGCTACATTAAGATGCTTGGTGGTGCAAAGGAGGTTGAAAAGATTAAACAAAGACTTGATGTTGAAGACATCAATGAAAAGATTCCCTCCTCAAAATGGCTTGATAAATTAGATATGGGTCAAATCATAGCAGACACATATTCCAAACCTATATGTTTCATTTCATTTGATACATGTGATAATTATACTCCAATGAAAAATGGTGTTACTGATCAATCAGATCCAATGTTCATTTCCTTTGTAAACAATAACCACTGGGTTCTATTAGCACTTGAGGGAGAAATGATTCCAATCACGCCCATTGTAGCAAAACCGTGTTCCTTTATTTCTAAAAAAGCCTCTGGTTGTGTTGATCATCTCAAAGATCAACTGCAAATGTATTCTAGATTACAGAGATTATAGATTTTGACTTCATTTCATCATTGGGTTTCATATAAATTGTAATTCTAATGCTGCTAACAAGTTCTATTAATATAAAGGATTATCACATTTTGAACATCATTATTTTGAGTTTTTTGAGTCAACCTCATTATATTGAGTGTTTTGACTGAGAGTTTAATGGTAAGTTGGTTCAACCTGTGTTGCGCTGATTCCATCATAAGGAGTATTTTACTCCTTATGATGGTATCAGCTTAACACAATTTGAACTTTTTTTTGTGTGTTTTTAGTTTAGGGCTAGTCCAGTTACTTTTCTTTTTTTTGGTGTTTTTAATTTAGGGCTATTCCAGCTACTTGTCTTTTTTTTGGGGGTTTTGAATTTAGGGCTATTCCAGTTACTAGTGATTTTTTTTTGGTGTTTTTATTTTAGGGCTAGTCCAGTTACTTGTGTTTTTTGGGGTCTTTTTATGTAAGGGCTAGTCCATTGCATAGTCCCAGTTCTTTTTATGTTTATTTTTTGGTTTGAATGAGAGTTTAATGGTAAGTCAGTTCAACTTGTGTTGGGCTGATTCCATCATAGGGAGTATTTTACTCCTTATGATGGTATCAGCTTAACACAATTTGAACTTTTTTTTTGTGTGTTTTTAGTTTAGGGCTAGTCCAGTTACTTTTCTTTTTTTTGGTGTTTTTAATTTAGGTCTATTCCAGCTACTTGTCTTTTTTTGGGGGTTTTTAGTTTAGGGCTATTCCAGTCACCTTTGATTTTTTTGGTGTTTTTTGTTTAGGGCTAGTCCAGTTACTTGTGTTCTTTTGGTTCTTTTTACTTTAGGGCTAGTCCATTGGATAGTCCCAGTTTTTTTTTTATTATTTTTTTTATTTTTTTGTTTGAATGATAGTTTAATGGTAAGTCAGTTCAAGTTGTGTTGGGCTGATTCCATTGTAAGGGGTATTTTACTCCTTATGATGGTATCAGCTTAACACAAGTTGAACTTGTTTTTCTTTTTGTGTGTTTTTAGTTTAGGGCTAGTCCAGTTACTTGTCTTTTTTTTTTGGTCTTTTCAATTTAGGGCTAGTCCAGTTACTTGTCTTTTTTTTGGTGTTTTTAATTTAGGGCTATTGTAGTTTATTGTGATTTTTTTTTGGTTTTTTTAGTTTAGGGCTAGTCCAGTTACTTGTGCTTTTTTGGCTCTTTTTACTTTAGGGCTAGTCCATTCGATAGTCCCAGTTTTTTTTATTTTTTTGTTTTTTTAACCAAAAAATCAACATTTTTTTATTTCTTTGATTTTTTGATTTATTCCTGTTTTTTGGAAGGTTTATTTGATTCATGGTTTATTTTAGTGCCCTTTCATTCCATTTTTTTTTGTCTCACCGCGGTCCGGTGGCATGTTGGATGCCACAGGACTACATTTGAGCTGTGTACAACTCCACACAACTCAAATGTAGTTGTGTGGAATCCAACACGCTGTTGGACCAGGCTGGGTGGGCCACGCAACCCTTTGGGCCATGGGGGGTTGTACACAGTGCCACATGACTACATTTCATCCATGCACAACTCCACACTACTCAAATGTAGTTGTGTGGAATCAAACATGCCGTTGGACCAGGCTGGGTGAGCCGCATGACTCTTTGATCCATGGGGGGTTGTACATGGCTTTGATTGGACCGTGTGGCTTTCCACACGGCCCACTTTGAACCGTGTCCATGGCTCAATGAGCCGTGAATTTAACATTACCCATATATAAAACATACCTCTTTGGATAAAATTCAATAATTATGATGGAATTTGAATAAATATTTACCAAGAAAAACAAATAGAAATATAATAAATATATCTATTTCTCAAGGAGAATGAAAATATGTTGAAATATTGAATTAAAATTTTCATCAAGTAGAAAAGTAAGAACATTTAATGCAAAAAATTGATCATTAAAAAAGGATAAACTTTTTATAGTTCTTTGATAATTGATGCACTTGATTGAGTTTCTTTTTTTATTTTTAATTTTATCTGAATTCCTCTCAGTAAATAGAATCATGTGGTGTTTTTTTATGTTTTTTTTGTTTTTTATAAAAGAAATCTACATTCCATATTTTATTCAAAGAAATCAATTTTTTGTTTCATAAGTCTTATCACATTACGCAATTAATTATTTGTTGAAATATAACAAAATATTTGAATACACCTCATATTTTAGTTATTTGTAGAAATTTTTGATTTTATTTTATGCTTGTGTTGAGGTATTTAAATCACACTGGAAATTTAAATTCTCATTGAAAGAAATCAAATCTTTTCATCTGATGTTTTTATTTTTGTACTTGATGAAAATTTCATTGTGATATTTCAACATATTTAAATTCTAAGATTGAAATAGATATGGGGAATAATTGTTTTCTGGCCACCAATACTTATTTTTGATTGTTTTTGATGTTACCACAACATCCCAAAATGTCCCCAATCTACATGGTTTTAGTTAAATTTTCGCACTTTGGTCTATTTTCCCAAAAAAGAACAAGATATAAGCACTGAGAGAGGTATCTAAAAGCTCTCTAGAAACAAATTGAGAGCTTTTTTCCACTTTAAAGGCCTTCAAAATTGCAATCAAAAAAATGAAAAAAATTCATTAGATCTCAAATCTTTTCATATTTTTTAAACAGTTCTTTCTAAATTATTTGGAAATTAAAAAGTAACAGAAAGCTTCCAAATATAAAAGGACATTAAAATATTATTTTTCTATGTTTTTATTACTTCATTTTCCCACCAGAAAATGGGTTTAACAATAAAAATAAGACATTCTTTTCAACTTTTTGTTTCTTATCTTTCCAAAGCATTTTCCAATTTTGAGCTTACAGTCTTTTAGTGGGCATTGGAAACAGCACAAAAGAATTATGTGAGGATTTCTTTTAGGTTTCCTTTTCACAAAAAATTCATAATTAAAAACAAAAAATTGCAATTTTTTACTCTAAAGCAATGAGTCAATAATCAATAGAAAAACAATTTATGAAAAGTTCAGCCAAAAAAAAAAATAATTCAATCAATACCAATTTGTACTAATTTCTTTATTGGATGTGGAGAATTTTTAGGAGAAAAAAATGTTTAAACCAGTTTCCAATTTATTATGAATCAAATCCTCCCATTTTTGTGATTTGTTGCAAGCAAAAGCCTTCCAAAGGGGATCTAATTGGGGATCTAGCCAAATTTCAGAATTATAGGGGAAATAAACTATTTTTTTAAAATCTTCCAAAATAACTAAAAATATTGGAGATGTTTTAGACTTGGCAGTTGGAGGGGAATTGAGCAGAAAATAAGTTGCTGGTATCAACTTAGATAAAAGTACCACTGGCCCTTTGTATTTATCTGCCAGCAGGAAACCATGGGAAGGGAATTTCATCCAGTATCTTTGAGGGGGAAGTCCATAAGGTTCATTTAGATTTTTTTTTCTTTGACAAAATTTTCATCCCAGACTTGATTGATGAATTTTTCATCCTTGAAGAGAGATTTTTATTCCATTTCCTTGATCATTTCCTTACACATTGAACTTAAGTCTTCAGATTTATGGCCCAAATTTACTGCTACTGATCTAAACCAACAGTTACCATCACCCATCACATATTGAACATGTTAAATTTGTGGTATGGCTGTCTTGGAAAAAATGAAAGCTTTGTATGAATACTAGCGAAATAAATATTAATATTATTCAAGAGGAAATGGAAAAAAATACTTACTTTATCAATACTCAACACTTCAAAATTATCAGAAGTTGAAAAAAGCCAATTTGGTGATCTTGAATATCATCACCAAAAAAAAGGACAGGATAATAAATGAACAATAAAGCAAGATTATTTCAGAGATATATTCATCTTTTTAGTTTCAGAAGCTGCAGCTGTGGAAGGAAAGATTGGATTCCCTGGAGGCCTATAAGCATCTGCATCTTCATCTTCTTGTTTTATTCTATTGAACCTCTTCAAAGTCCCAGGACTCAAATTATGGGAAAAACACAGCTTATTGATTATGTTTCATGACCTCTGATTTAAAAATAAAAATATGAAAATTAATGGAAACCAGAAAAACTAGACTGATCCCCCCTCTAAAAAGAATTAAGAAATTTCTTGATTGAATAGAAGTCTTTAAGCTCTGGTAGTTGTTCTTTACTTAATTTATCTTCTGTTATAAATTCATCCTGATCAGAATGAAATTTTAGCCAAATTACAAACTAAAAAATAAATTAAAAATAAAGAAATGAAAAATAAAATCACCTCTTCCTCTGAATTCTGTTTCTTTTTTCCCTTTGGCTTTTCATGGGCTTACTTTACTTTCCTTTGCTTTTCCTCAGAGTCTGAAATTAGAGAAAACCAATTTCCAACCAAATTGTTTCAAAATATATCCAAAAGAAATAGAGTGAAAAACAAAGAAAAGAAAAAAATAACAATTTTTTTACCCACTTTGTGTTTCCTTGGTATTCCTCTGCTCTCAGGTGCTTCAACATATTTAAACGCAGACGGATACCTCTTAGAGGAATGCTGAGAAAATATTTTGAATTTATTGAGGGCTCCTTTGGGTTTCCACAAATTTTCCTTTCTTTCTTTGATAGGTTTTCTTGAATTGGATTCATTTGATACTTTCCTTTTGAAAGTTTCAAAATTTCTTCAAGGTTAAAGTGTTGCTCTCCTGGGTGCAATTTAATGAATTCTTCAAAGATTTCATTTTGAAACCAATGTATATTGGTTGGTTTGGAAGGTTGTTGATTGTATGATTGAGATTGTTGGCATAATCAATTCTCAGAAAGCTATTGATAATTCAAAAATAAAACAAAAAAATTCAGAAATCAATGTTGGTATTTTTTTTCTTCAAAAAAAAAACATACTGAAATAGGATTTTCAACATGAAACTGGGGATGATAATCCTCCAGCTCAAATTTTTTCTTCTTGAAATTTTCCTTCTTCACTTTTTTTACACACAAAATTCTCATTAACAAAGAATAATCAAAATTAGAAGAGGTGGTTGATTTTTCTGCTGACATGTTAAAGGAATGGAAAGCCTTGAGAGCATAGTGGCTTATTTTTTCTGACAGTTGTTCATCACAATATGAAAGACCAATAAATTTCTTGAAGTCTTTCTGAGAACTTTTAATGGTTCTCCCATGGATTTGAATTGAAATAAAATGAAAGATTTGGTGAAATAAATTAGAAAATGAACCCAAGGAATTTTTTATAGATATTTGACATAAGAGTAGAGAAGTTCCATTCTAGATGTGCTTTAATTTCCAAAAAGCATGTGTTTTTTTTCAGCATATGAAACATATTTTCCTTTGAGAGGAAGCCAGTTTTCAAGATGGTAGTAAAAAGTGGGGGGATTCCAAAATAGAGTGAGTTTGATAAATTTTTCTTGATATGAACTTTCAGATTTGAATTTGACCAGCATATTCCACTTTTTTCTAAATATCATCTATTATGATTCAGATTTAAAGTTTTTAATAAAATTTGTTTTAATTTTTTTTAAGACATGACAGAGACAGGGTAGATTCTGAGAGTTGGGAAATACAGTTTCAATGGAATGGATCAGGGATTTCTGCAGGTCAATCACAATTACTTTGGCTTCTTCATGTTATAAAATTTTATGAAGTTGAGTGAGAGCCCATTGATGGTCTTCCATTTTTTCTGAGGAGGGGAAAAAGAAACCAACAGAGAAGTTTCTGGCACAATTGGTGACCCCAAAGATGTGAAGAAGATTCATGGAAAATTGTTTGGTCTTATAGGTACATTCCAACATGAATAATGATAGAAAGAGTTTAAGTAAAGTTATATAATCTGGGTGAGAAATGAATCAAGAATTAATATGAAAATTTTGATTGTTTATTTCATATTTAAAATATGATTTTGATAATATAATTATTAAAGCTTCAATGGGTGATTTTCCTTAAATTTTTTCTTTTTTCATTCTTTATCTTTGTTTTAAATGGTACTAAGTTTTGTGTGAATGGGAGAGCTAGAGGATTGCATGAATGAATTGATAATCTTGAGGGGAGGAACCCCATCTTTGGTAAAAGAATGGATCAAATACTCATGAGGCCCCTGAATCCTTCTATGAATTTTATGGGTGGATGGTTCAGTTGATTGAGGGTGATTTTGATCATGGAATTGGATTTTTTTCCAAAGACCAGTCCTCTGGTAAAAGCTCCCAGAGAATTTGAAAGGAAATTTTGTTTTTTTATTTGTTGAAAGTATTTTTTTATCCCAATTTTTTTTATATTCCCCAGATTTGTCACATTTTTAAGTAGATCTTTGCTCCTTAGCATTGGTGAATTTGGTAAAAATGTCATATCCATGTGAATTAGCCCACTCTTGAACAGCATCTACAAGTTTCACCTTTGTATGATATGATAATCCAGGTGAAGGATTCAAAGGGGTGGGATCCTGGCTTTAATATAGATAAGTTGAAGCTGTTGGAATTCTAGTCTTGTGATATGTGTTGCCTAATACTTGAGTGCAATCATTCTTCAAGATTTATATTCTCTTTCCTATCATCACCTCTTGAGTGTTTAAGTTCAGTGTGTTCTTTATTCTATACTGGCTTTTTATAGATCTAGTGACATCTTTATCTTAAATCTAAGTGGGTATCTCTCATCTTGCTCATGAGTATTCTTGTCTAGTAACCTCTTTATATTGTGCTAGGTAGTCACAGTTCTAGTGGGTTCTTTATCTTGAATCCTTGATGCTATTCCCTGTCTCAATCCAGCCTGAAGTGGTCCTCCAAGTTGTTTGTACTCTAGTGGTTTGGTATTGAATATCTTCTATTCAATGTTGTCTCTTCCTTTCTACCACTTGTCAGCCTTGCTGTACTTAGTCTATTTATAGTGCTTCCTGAACAAGTGAAATTCATCATCTGTTCATACTCATCCTTGAACCTGAGTGCCCCTTGTCTGACTCCTAGATCCGCTCCTCTTAGCAATATAAGACCTCATCCTCATCCTTCTAAGACTTTCAACCGGAGCATCAAACTCAAATTTCAACAAAAGAAGCAGAAGAAAAAGCAGAAGAGGCAGATAGTGGAGGAGAAGCAGAAGCAGCAGAGGCAGATAGTAAAATTAGGGTGTATCAAAGTTAGCAAAACCACCATTAGAAACCCTCCATTTTTAATGGCGGGTTTCTGAAGTACACATACCCCCTAACTGGTGTATTTCAAAATTGCGGGTTTCATGAAAATGGCGGGTTTCAAAAATCAAACCTTCCATTTCATCCATCCACCATCCATGGCATGCAAAACACCCATCCACACCTTGAAATCATCAAATCCATATGCATGACACATATCTCATCTCCATTGCTTCACATCTAAATTGCTTCACATCTCCATCACTTCACATCTCCATCACTTCACATCATCATTGCTTTACATCTCCATTGCTTCACATCTCCATTGCTTCACATCTCCATTGCTTGACATCTCCATTGCTTCACACACATCCCATCATCATCACATCACCATCTTTCTCAACATTTCCAATCAAACTTCCCAGAAGCAAGTTGAAAACGCAAAAAATCTGATTGAAATTTTTTTATTATTTGAATTGGATTCAGACTTCAATTTTGAATCAACTTGGTTAGCTTTGAATTCTCAATTAGAAAAGAAATAAATTTTTCCACAAAGACACACTCCACAAACCTATGTATGAAAGGCAAAAGCTTCACCTACTTCCCAACTTAACCTTCCAGCAACTGTTCCAAACTTTATTGCATTCTTTCATGAGACTTTTGGAGATTATTGAAGACCACCACATCTTCCAGAAAAATTCTTGGAATCCTCAATGCAATCCAGCTATCCAACTGGCTGTTGCTCTTTGTAGATTGGGATCAAATGGAAATGGAGTAGCACTTCATTGATTAAAAAATCTGTCCTTGGTCAGTTATGGATCAATTGACTTATACACCAAAAGAGTCATGATTGCTATCCTATGTTTCCATCCCTCTTTCCTTTGTTGACCAACCAAAGAAAACCGCAAGGAGATATCTCAAGTAATGGAAACTGAAGGCTTTCCTGGTTGCATTGGTTTTTTTTATGGAACCACTATCCCCATGAGTCAAAATCCCAAGCTAGATGGCAACCATTATTTGTTGAGCTATAGAGATACATATCTTTTCTGTTCCATGTCTTGATGAAATTCTATCCTTCCATCTCTTTTCCATACTGCTGCCTCAGTGAACCTCATCATTATTTTGATTGGAAAAAATTCAATTTATTCATTTCCTTTCCAAAGCCTTTGATAATACACTGACCAGATTTGTTTTATCCATTTGTATAGATACTCTGTGGCACAAAAACTTGTTTTTGATAACAAAAAGAAGTTCATATCCCTCCATTCTTCCCTTCCAGGTTCTTTTCATGATTCATATGATTTCAATCAGATGTGGATAAAACCAGATCACCAATTTGACCAAGATGAATACCTTCTGGCCAATTCAGCTTATGCTAGCAGGAAATATATGGTTCCAGCATACTGCAATGTTTCAACCAATGATCAAGCCAAAACTGATTTCAACTATCATGTTGCCCAATCACAAGTTTGGATTGAGCATGCCATAGGAATCCTGAAAGGAAGATGAGCCATCTTACAGGAGATGCCAAATCAGCTCCAATCTTCCAAAGACATGAAGCTCCTCATCAACTGGATTATCAGTTGTGTAATCCTTCACAACCTTCTTGCCAACATCAAAGATGAATGGGAAAAAATATTCAAAGAAGATATTCCTGATCCTCCACAAATCATTCCAGCCTCACCTTTTACCTCATCTATGGCCATGAGAGAGTGGATTATACCCCTCACACTTTCTCACTTTGATGAGTAGCATTGGGTTTTTGAATAGGTAAAAAATAAACTCACAGAATTTTTTTGGTTTTGGTTGTTTAACCAAGAATCCTAGGCTGACTCCTTTTTTTTTTTTTTTGTGGACTTAGACAAAAACCAAAACTTCAAAACCACCTCACCCCATGAAACCACTGGTCCTGTCAGCTTGCTACTATTGCAGAGCAAGCTGCAAAAGTAACTAAAATAACATAAAAATAATAATAATACAACTAACCTAAGAAGGAGTAGGAAAACCATGAATATTATTACCGAAATGGATTCTCCATCCAAAATTAGGTAGGGTCACTCACTGACCCCACCCTTGAAATCCAACTCCTTATATTTTTAAATAATTAAGAAAAAAAAAAACCAAAATACTACGGCTCCAGTATTGAGCTTTTTGGCCAATTTAATATTTCACATACATTGTCACGTATAGGTTTCACACCTAAAATTCAGTCAGAATTGAGGTGTTGTGTATATTTTAGGAGTTACGGGCGGAAATGTGTTTTGTCACAATTCCCGCACGCAGCCGCGGCAGCCACAGCACCCGCGCGCAGCTGAGATACAGCCGTGTCAACCCGTCAGGGTCGTGTACGCAGCCCCAGGCCTCTGACAAGTACGCAGCCGCGGGACTACGGGATGACATAGTGACAGGCGGCCCGGGTACCGCGTAAACAGGCTACAACATACAAGGGAACTTTTTACATATGTAATAAAGGTTCCCGTGGATAGTAGACTGTCTAAATATACATAATATTATATAAAAATACCTAAATAATCTTTACACATATTTTTTATTTAATATAATGCAAAGAATCAAGAATGTCGAAAATAAGACAATGACAGCTTCAAAAAATATATTAAAATACTTTAATATACTTTTATGAGAATTAATATACATCAACATTCTTGTGACATACTAAGAAAAATAATGATGTAATAATATTACATGAATTCTCATGACTTATATTTTTAAGTAATTATCTTAGCAAATCAACTGGAACTTGTAGATAAAGAGTAAAAACAATATTATGACCTTTTACTCCAGTTATATGATACATAATGAGAACTTACCTGACATCAAAATGTCCGTAGAGATGTCTAATAATATAATTATCATATTACAGGGAACATATACCAAGGATAATTAATTAAATAATACATAAAGAGGACAGATTAGTGTTATCCACACGTCCTAATGTCCATTATAAGGTAGAATAATTCCCATACCCTAAGTAATTAGATGCTACCCGGGCTATAGCACCAAGGGCACATGACAGGCTACCTCTGGTTACCCTGCTAGCCTTAGTGTCCGTCCCTTTGAGCACCTACAACCCTCAGAAGGACCATATTGGGACTCCAAAAACTCTAAATACAGAGCTCTTTTGAGGATGTTGTTGGGCAGAGACCCAGTAATATTCATATCCAGACGCCGTGCCAAGGTAATCAAATACTTATAAGAGATAAGTAAGTGATTTATGGCAATTTCTGATCAGTAATATCCGTCTTCAAACCTCTTTTTATCAATTAAAACTGCTGAACAACCTTATAACCCCAGTATACAGGTTTAACCCATCAGTACTCGTCCCAAACAGATACCCAAAGGATTTAATAATATACCAGTGAGTCTTATTATCCTTTCTCTGTCGTGGTAGCTTGGCTACAAGGCCCTGTCACTCCAACGTGTATTTTATATACATATTATCTTTGGGTAATATATCCTTTAAACTAAAGAGCCCAAAGTAACCAGGACTACGTGTTTTCATACTGAAATCCCTGAAGAGAGGTGTTAAAGATCCCCAATATAATTGTGGCCCCTCTATAAATATTTAATAATCAATTTTTATTTGAAACAATAAACAATAACCAAACCATTTAACCTTGCCATAAGCTTAATCCAAGTATTCTACGGATTTTTGCTGCAATTATTAAATAATATATTTATTATTTACAATATCACCTCTGGTAGATAAAGGATAGCAAGGGTCTTGGCATCCAGGAGGCTGACAGGTCCACCCCTACCGGTACACTTCCTCCTCCTCACCCACAACCACCACCTCACCCATCACCACCACCTCACCATCACCTCCACCTAAACCACCTCCACCTTACCTCACCTTACTCACTTCCTCCCCTCCTCCTAACCCTGGTAAGCCTCCTCCCCCTCTTCCTCTTCCTGCCCCTCACTGGTTTCTGATCCTTTGATCATTCAACCTTTAGGTCCCCCCTAGATCCCCATCAAGGTGGGCCCCTCCTCCTCCTCCTCTTCCTCTCCCTTCCCCTGATTGATTGGCTAGCAATCACCACTTGCCGGTTGACCGGTGAGAAAACAATTGCTTGCCAATAAATCAATTTGTCTACCTTCAAGCAATTGATCAATTGGTTGACTGGCAAGCAATCAATTGGTGGACTGGTGAAGTGCCCCCCCTTCCGCTCCTCCTCCTCCTCCCAGTTCTTGAGAAGTTGACTGACATTTTTTTTTTTTTTGTTTTTTTTGTAGGAAATTACCTGTAACGTTCTTCTTATTTTCTATGTTGGTTGATCATCTAAGTGGTTGAAACTGGACTGATGATTTTTTTTATGTATTTTTTTTGGTTTTTTTGGGGGGAGAATTGCTGGTATTGTTTTTGTTATTTTCTATTTTTGTTGATCATCTAAGTGGTTTATACTGGACTAATGACCTTTTTTTTATTCAATGCAATGCAATTGAACATTCCACTTCTTTTACCACCCTTTCATGACGCCCCATTCTTCAACCACCAAACTCAAAATTTTAAAACTAATGGATTCCCATCTTGATCCTCACCTCAATCAAAGTATACAGTTGGGAGGGAAAAAGATGGAAGGAGATAGTTTGAAAAACATACAGAGAAGTGGGAAGAAAAGGGCTTTCCAGAGAAGGAGGGCTCATATGCGGGATTCTGAAATTGCATTGGAAGTCACTGAGGAAACAATGAATGAAAAGGTTGTTTGGTCTTCATGCAAGCTATGTCCCTTGAACCTTTATCCATCCATTGTCAAGAAAAGTCAAAAACCCACTGCTGAAGAGTTGGAACAGGCCAAAAAAAAGATAAAACTGTTCCATTTCTTCAGCTCTGTAAAAGTATATGTTCAAGATCAATTGGATCATGAGGCTATGGTTGCAATCATCCAATTTATCCCTTTGAACAAAATCTCAGAGCAAGAGAAGAAGGAAATCAACTCAATAAAAAAATTCCTTCACCAATCCAAAAAATTTGTCAACACTGTTTGTTTCTCAAGATCTTGGGGTGGGAGAATTTGGGCAATTGGATGGAGAAAATTGATGGACCCTTCTGAACTATTTTTACAATATTTGAAGAAAGATGCTGTCAAATCCTCCCCTAAAGAGCATTATTTTTTGAAACTTAGGTCTGACAAGGTCTCTCAAATATTGGGCCAAATGTTTTAAAAATTAATCAAACTTGCATTAAATTTCAACCGTGAAGGTATGATGGACAACAACATCCCTTCCTTCTCCTCATTGTAATTTTTATCTGACCTTACTGCTTTTGACTGCTCACCTCACATCACCTTCACCTCAGACTCCTTCTAAAATTTGCCCCATATTGACCAAGGTGATGTCTCTGATTATTCCTTTTTACTTGTGGTCCCAACCAAAAAATAAAATGGACAACTTATCAACAACAAGGATGAATATCAAGTATCTAACAGCCAATTTGTAATGGCAGACTTGGGTTTTGGGATTGATTTCAAACAAAAGGGTATTTTGTAAATGGTTTGGGCAGCAAAAAAGTTCAAGCACTGTACTTTTCCTGCAGTGGATAGTGCCACCCATACTAGGACGGCCATGTCCATGCAAATCAATAGAAAAACTCAAAAAACTAGCAAGGAATTGGCCAGTGGCAAAATATATCTTAGGAAAAAAGGTATAAATAAAAATACAAAAAGATTTTTTCATTGGTAGTGTTAAAAATACTCTCAAACATTGTTTCAATCAAAACAATTTCTTTGTTTTTATTTTTAAAATTTTTATCAAATTAAATATATTTACAAACCAAGAAATCAATTAATTTCCTTAATTTCATCCACAACTCTACTGCTACCAATACAAGCCATGGCTACCAATAACCTATCTTTTTTTTCTGTGGCTAGCCTTTCCCTCTCCTTTTCAAGTTGGTCTTGTTCTTGATCCTTCTCCTTTTCCTCTTTTTGAAACTCCAGCTCAGCCTGTTTGATTTGCCACTCAGCATCCAACTTGTGTTGATGAGCCAAAATCTCATCTTTCCACTATTGACAATCCATAGCCAGTTGACAATCCCACTTCTCCTTTTCAAATTGAAGTTTTTTGGATTCTATTTGTGATTTCACTGTTTTTTGGAGGGGGATAGGAATGAGCTTTATTTCAAAAGCAAGTACAATCAATCAATCAACTTACTTGAATCTTGCTTCTCCATGATAACCTCAAAGCCAGAAAGATTTGAAGTGTTTCTCCGTTTTTGATGGCTATTAGGGTTGAGTTTGATGGAATTGGAGGCCTTTTGCTTTCCCTTTGCAGAGGAGGTTTGTGTGGGAAGGTAATTGCCCTCATTTGAAGGGGATGTTGGAGGCCCCATTGGCTTCAGTATTTGGCCATTCAGGAATGGATGAGCCTGTTTTTTTACAATCTAAATCAGTCAGGATCAAGCAGAAAGGAGAGAAAAGATCTTGGTTCCTTACTTGAGCAGGTGATGACAATGGTGGTGATACATGAATGAGTTGCTCCTTGTTGGCCAAGTTTTCAAGTTCTTCCACCCCAGGAAGAGAGCAATCCAAAGAAGGAAGTGAGGGGTCCAAAGAAGGGTTTGGATTGTTGATCAATGCTGATGTAGATGTTATTGGAGCTAATTCTGTTGGAATATCCTCCTCCACATCAAATTGGGGCCACTCATAATTTTCATCAGGATCATCATTGCTATGCCAAGCATCCACAGTCAGGTCCTCAGCATCAACCAAATCTGATTGTTGGGCATCAAAAGTGGCTAAAGGGCTGATATTGGCCTTCTTTCCAAAGATTTCATCCATTTTAACATAAAAAGGACAAATGGAGGCCAACTTATCAACCCCCCAGTTGATTCCCTTTGCTTTATTGGTATTGGCCATACCAAAGCTGGTGGAGATTGATATTGAGTGGGCTTTTTTGTACTTGGTTTGATATTTCTTGAATTTCTCCTGCATCTGTTTGGATGAAAGATCCAGCCTACCTTTGGTTTTATTCTTGAGTTCATTGTCCATCAGGAGATAACCATTAACCTTAGAGGATGGATGTTGTCAAACTTGTGTTTCATTGTTGGATCCAAAGCAAGAATTTTAGTTGGACGGAATTTTGAGCCAGTTTACAAGGATTATGTGATCAGCTCTCTTGAGTTTACTTGATCCTCTGGAAGCTGATGGGGGAGTATTTTTTAATGTTGAGTTCCTGGGGGATGTTTGCTTTGGTTGAGTGGACTTGCGGGGGGAGTGTTTCTGAGGGGCCATTTAAAAAGATTAAGTGGGATGAAGTGAGGAAGCAATAAAGCAATGACAGCTAGCATGTGATGAAAGGGGCGATGAAGTTATGAAGCAATGAGGCAATGAGAGGATGGATGCTATGAAAGAAATAAAGTGATGACAGTGAAAAATCAAGGTGAGATTGATGAAGTGATGCAGCAATGAGAGTGATGAAGTGATGAAGCAATGAGAGTGATCATGTGATGAAGCAATATTGAGAGTGATGATGTGCTGAAGCAATGAGAGTGATGAAGTGATGAGGATAGAACTGAAGCAATGAGAGTGATGACATGATGAGGATAGCAATGAAGCAATGAGAGTGATGAAGTGATGAGGATAGCAATGAAGCAATGAGAGTGATGAAGTGATGAGGATAGGGATGAAGCAATGAGAGTGATGAAGTGATGAGGATAGCAATGAAGCAATGAGAGTGAAGAAGTGTTCCAATAAGGTTGGAGGATGAAACCAGGGGTGATTATGTGTAATTACATGTGGTTGAGCTTTTGAAGGCCTTTATATACTTTATTTGAAAAAACCCATTTTTTTTCAGGTAACTTTGACACATCTGATGTGAAATAAGTGGTTTTTTTTTGATTTTTAATGGGGGGTCTGAAATGGCAGATTTGGGTTGAAACCAGCCATTAACAAATGGCGGGTTTTCTTAGCTTTGATATTCCCCATTGTGTAATTAAAATTTATTTTATAATTTTTCTTATTTTTATGTTGAATTGTAGTTTTTTTCAAACCTGAGGTCAGGTTTCAATGAAATCCATTTTCAGAAAATATTTTTTTTACTAAAATTTATCATTAAGCGTTGTTTTTAATGGAGAAATTATTTGCTGAAAAAAAAATGAAGCATTTCTGAAGCCAGCCCTTTAATTTTCTGAATTTCTTAACTCTGACACACCCTAATGGGAAGGCTGTTCCACCCCAGGCACCTCTTTAAACTTTACAAAGGTTCACCAAACCTTAAATTTCTTTTTTCAAACCTTTTTTTTATATTGGCACACTTCTTTTAGGTATGCACACCTTGAAAAAACACCATAATTCATGAATTTAGCAAAAATATTACCATATTCACCCCTTTTCACAATAGGTGTGAATTTAACCAAAAAAAAAATAAAAAATAAAAAATAAAATAACCCTTTCTTCAAAAAATGAATGAATTTATACAAAAAAAGATGATAAATTCATTCCTTTATTTTATTAATTCATGAATTTAGAAAAAAATGATAAAAGCACACCTTTCTTTAAATTAGGGCATAGATCTAGTAATCTGAAGGCATGAATTTAGCCTGGTCCCTATTGAAGAATTCAAGCTCTTGTTTTTTACTTTCATTTTTGGGATCTGTAATTTTTCATGAGTTATATTTTGTTGATTTTTTTGAAATTTCTAGAGCTATTTCAAGTTAATGAGAGGATTCTTCCCTTTAATGAAGTCATGGAACACTCCAGGGGATGAAGAGAAGAAAATAAGTTGATGAAAGAAATGCACCTTATGTGCCATCAGTTGAACAAACCTTTGCACTCACTGCCACTGGTAATATTCAATACTTCATTATTCCTTAATTCCTTTTTTTAATTTTCTTCCATGAATTAATCATGTTTTTTAGCTTTTCAGTTTTTTAAAAATATCTTATTCATCCTCTGGAATTTTTCACAAGGTGTTTATTGATCAATTCAGTTATCAAATATAACAAATCTATTTAAGCCTGAATTCAACCATTTTTTTTTGAAGTTTAAACACTGGAAGTTTCTTTAACCAGAAGTATCCATTGCCTATATATCTCATGTTCAAGATCTCTTAAGAGATTTAAACTGTGGTTTAAGAGATTTATTCATCAGCTTAGGCTGGAGATCTGAGGGTAGGATTCTGATGCCACATTAAAGGATCAAATGGAAATATTCCAACCCTCACTGCCAGAACTATAAATTCATGGAAGAGTCCTGGGTTTACATTTTAAACAAGAAGGTAGGTAACTCAACCACAAATCATTCCAGACTTCTATAAATTTCTTGATGAAATTTCCTTACCACAGATTCCTCCTTTCTGGAAATTCTTTGAAAAAACTGTTCTTCTATTTTCCTTCATTCCTTCCACATAGTTCCCCCATTATTTCACACAAAAAAAACTTCTCAGAATTTAATCATATTTATCATGATTTTAGAATATTTTGAGTATATATTTTCCTTCAAGTTCAAATCTCATCCTTTGCCAGATAAAGAATTGATTCCAATTTGGAAGGGCTTTATAACCAAGAGATGCAAAAGGAAGAAACCTTTGATTTGGGAAAATTTACATGTTGGTCTGAAGTTGAAAAATAAAGACTATCTAATTCAATGATTGATTGCATACACCTATACATATTTTGTGATTATTTTTTTCACTAAATTTCAAAAAAAAAAACTCTTTGAAATTTTAAGAATTATAATTTTGAGCATTCAAAAAAGATCCTTATATCAATTTTATTATTGATTCTGAGTGCATTTAAAAGCCCAACATACCTCAATAAAAAAAATGAAATAAAAATCCAACATAAAAATGGCTTCAAGAAACTCTAGAAATGACTTTTGAATCTTCAAAAAAAACAATCTCCAAGATTTCTTCAAACACCGCTTCATGATGGTACCTTTGGATTTGAGGCAGATTTTAAAGATTAACATACCCTGAAAATTACCCAATTAAAAATATTATTCAAATTTTCCATTCATTTCCTTTAAAGTAATGAACCCTCTAGAAGATCAAAAAAATATCCCAGAAAATGTTTTGGAAAGAAAAACATTGGAAATGAAATTCTCTTCTTTCATGAATCAATTTTATTTATATATATATTAGGGAGTATCAAAGTTAAGCAAACCCACCATTTTTAATGGCGGGTTTGAACCCAAATCAACCATTCAAAATAAAAAACACTTATATCACATCAGACGTGTCAAAGTTACATTAAAACAAACAGTTTTTTTCAAATAAAGTATTTAATGGCTTTCACCCCCCCCCCAAACCATCATTATACATCATCACCCCTTGTTTCAACCTCCAACATCATTGGGAAAATTCTACCTCCAACCTCATCCAAAAATTTTATTCATTGCTCTTCATCTCTTCATTGCTATCCTCATCACTTCATCACTCTCATTGCTTCATCACTGTCATCACTTCATCACTCTCATCTCTTTCTCACACATTATAGCTTTCATCACATCCATCCTCTCATTAATTCATTGATTCATCCCTTATTTCATCACATCCTCACTCTCATTGCTTCATTGCTTCATCACTTCATCCTTGCTTTTAAAACATCCCTTCATTGCTTCATTTCTTCATTGCTTCATCCTTTCAACCCTCTTACTCTTTTTAAATGGCCCCTCAGCAATCCTTCCCCCACAAGTACACCAAGCAATCCAATGGACCAAAGCAAACATCCCCCAGGAACTCAACATCCAACAACCCTCCCCCATCAGCTTCCAAATTCTCAAGTAATCTCAAGAGATCTGATCACATCATCCTGGTAAACTGGCTCAAAATTCCCACAACTACAATGCTTGCTTTGGCTCCAAAAATGAAACACAATTTGGCCAAGCGCCATCCTCTAAGGTGAATGTTTATCTCCTGATGGCAAATTTACTGAAGAATAAAACCAAGGTTAGGCTGGATCTTTCATACAAACAGATGTGGGAGCAATTCAAGAACTATCAAACCAAGTATAAAAAATCCCACTCAATGTCAATCTCCACTGGCTTTGGTATCACCAACGCCAATGAAGCAAAGGGAATCAACTTGTTGGTTGATAAGTTGGACTCCATTTGTCCTTTTTATATTCAATTGGATGAAATCTTTGGAAAGAAGGCCAATATCACCCATTCATCCCCTTTTGATGCCCAAAAATCAGATTCAGTTGATGCTGAGGACCTGGCTGTGGATGCTCATCCTAGCAATGATTATCCCAATGAAACCTATGAGTGGCTCCAATCTGATGTGGAGGAGGATATTCCAACAGAACCAGCTCTAATCACATCTACATGAGCATTGATCAACAATTAAAACCCTTCCTTGGAGCCCTCACTTCCTTCTTTGGATTTCTCTCTTCCTGGGGTGGAAGAACTTAACAACTTGGCCAATAAGGAGGATTTATTCCTGTATTGCAACTACCATCAACATCTTCTCAAGTAAGGAACCAATTTCTTTTCTCTTCTGTCTGGTTAATCCTGACTGATTTAGATTTCAAAGAAAAAAGGCTCATTCATTCCTGAATGGCCAAATACTCAAGCCAATGGGGCCTCCCACATCCTCTTCAAATGAGAACAATGAAGTTACCACACAAACCTCCTGTGAAAAGGTAAAGCAAAAGACCTCCAATTCCATAAAACTCATTCCCAATAGCTTTCAAAAGAGGAGAAACACTTCAAATTTTTCTGGATTTGAGGACATCATGGAGAAGAGATATTAAAGTAAGTGAATCAATTGATTCTCCTTGATTTCAAAATCAAGCTCATTCCTATTCCCCTCCAAAAAACATTTAAATCACAAATTTAATATAGAAAACTTTAATTTGAAAATGAGAAGTGGGATTTTCAACTGGCTATGGATTGTAAAAAGCATAAAGCTGAGATTTTGGCTCATCAACAAAATTTGGATGCTGAGTGGCAAATGAAAAAGGCTGAGCTGAAGTTTCAAAAAGAGGAAAAGGAGAAGGATTGAGAGGAAGACAACTCAAAAAGGAGAGGGAAAGGCTAGCCACAGAAAAAAAGATAGGTTCTTTATAGCCATAGCATGTATTGTTGGCAGTAGAACTGTTGATGAAATAAAGGAAATTACTCAATTTCTTGGCTTGTAAAATATTTGCTTTGATAGAAATTTTAAAAATAAAAACAAAAAAATATTTTCAAATACAGCAATGTTTGAGCCTATTTTTAAACCCACCAATGAAAGAATGTTTTTTATTTTTATTTAAATTTTTTTGTCTAGAAAATATTTGACCGCTTTTCAAGTCTTTTCTAGTTTTGAGAGTGGTCTTGTTAATTGGCAAAGACATAGCAATCCTAGTATGGGTGGCGGTCTCTACAGCCAGAAAAGTGCAATGCTTTTACATTTTTGCTTCCCAAACCATTTTTACAACAGCTTTATTTTTGAAATCAATTCCAAATCCCAAGTCAGGAAAGAAAAATTGGCCATTGGGTACTTGATATTCATCCTTGTTTTCAATAATTCTTCCATTCAATTTTTTGGTTGGAACCACCAGTAGAAAGGAATAGGAAGAGATTTCACCTTTTTCAATTTGTGGAGAATTTTAGAATGAATTTGAATTGAAGTTGATGTGGGGGGTGCAGTCAAAAGGAGTGAGCCTGGATCCATATTGCAATGAAGAGAAAGAGGGGATACTGTTGTCCAGCATGGTTTCTCATTTAAAATTGTGTACCAGTCTGACTAATTTTCTGAACATTTGGCCTAAAATTTGTGATACCTTGTCAGACCTAAGGTTAAAAAATTTAAACTCCTGGGGGGAAGATTAAATAGATTCTTTCTTCAAATAGCATCCAAAAAGTTCCAAAGGTTGCATCAATTTTTGCCATCCAATTGCCCACATTTTCCCACCCCATGATTTGAAGGGACCAACCATGTTGACAAACCTTTTGGATTGGTGAGGCAATGTTGTGACCAAGTTGATGTCCTTCTTTTCTTGCTTGGAGATTTTATTCAATGTGAAAAATTTGATTATTACAACCAGAGAGTGGCAATTTGAATAATCAAGAACAGCAACTTTTCCAGAGCTGAATAAATTCAATTTTTCAATCTGATGTTTGACTTGTCCAAACTCTTCAGGGGAGGTTTTTTGAGTTTTCTTTTTGGCTGCAAAAGCAGGTTAAAAATCCAAAGTTTTTAGTTTTTGTCAAGACCAAACCACCCTTTTGTTAAACCCATCTTCATTTACTTCCAAAGAGATTTCAGGACCTCTCATTTGAGACCTCTTTTGCTAAAGAGTCCTCTGCTTACAACCTCTCTTTATTTTTTTCAACCCATCTCCTTCCATCTTGATTCCTCCCAGGCACCTACTGCGCTTGGGGTGAGGATCAAGAAGGAATTAATCTGGTTGTTTAACATTTTCTTTGCAGTGGTGGAAGCATGGGCATTCCAGAAAAGGGGTGGGGTCAACAGAACAAGGTTTCAAAACGGGTTTGCATTGCATGGCATCCAAAAGAAAAAAAATCATTAGTATGTTATAATCAACATAGATGATCAACAAACAAAACAAAAAAAACAATACTGGTCAAAGCTGAAATGCAAAAAAAATGTCAGCTTCATCTGATGAAAATGATGAGGAGAAGGAGGAGGGGGGGGGAGCTGAACTGTGATCAATCAATGGCTAATCAACCACTCAATCAATGGTGAATCAATTGCTTGATCAATGGCAAATAAATTGCTTGATTGATGGCAAATTTTTTGCTCAATTGATGACAAATTGATTGCTTGATTGATGGAAAATCAATTGCTCAATCAATTGCAAATTGATATAGCAATCAATTGCAAATCAATCAAGCAATTTATTTCAAATTGATTGAGCAATTGATTTTCAATTGATCACACAATTTATTCACAATCAATCAGGAGGGGAAGGGAGAGGAGGAAGAGGAGGAGGGGAGGGGCTCACCTGAGGGATTGAGCAAGGCAGTCAGGGGGTACCTAAAGGTCAATTGATCAAAGGATAAGCAACCAGTGAGGGGCAGGAAGAGGAAGAGTGGGGAGGGGGCTTACCAGGGTTTCCAAAGAAAGGAGGAGGGGAGGCAGTGAGTGAGGTGGAGGTGGTGGGTGAGGAGGTGGTGGTTGGTGAGGTGGTGGTGATGGTGAGGTGGTGGTGATGGGTGAGGTGGTGGTTGTGGGTGAAGTGGAGGTGGTGGGTGAGGATTTTTGGTGAGGAGGAGGAAGGAGTGGACAGGTGAAGGTGTACTGGTGTTTTTGTGGGGTGAGGTGGGTGGTTTGGAAGTTTTGATTTTTGTCTAAGTCCACCAAAAGAAAAAAAAAAAAAAAAAAAACAGAGTCAGCCTTGGATTCTTGGTTGAATAATCAAAACCAAAGAAATTCTGTGATGTTATATTTAACCTATTTCAAAACCAAATGCTAATCATCAAAGTGAGCAAGTTTGAGGGGTAGAATACGCTCTCTCAAGGCCAAAGATGAGCTAGAAGATGAGACCAGGATGAATTGAGGAGGATCAGGAATATCTTCTTTGAATATTTTGTCCCATTCATCTTTGATGTCAGCAAGAAGTTTGTGAAGGATTACACAAGCAATAATCCATTTGATGAGGATCTTCATGTCCTTGGGATTTTGAAGCTGGTTTTGCGTCTCCTGTAAGCTGGCCCATCTTCCTTCCAGGATTCCTGTGGCTTGCTCAATCCAAACTTGTGATTGGGAAAGATGATAGTTGAAGTCAGTTTTGGCTTGATCATTGGATGAAACATTGCAGTATGCTGGTGCCACATATTTCCTTCTAGCATAAGCTGAATCATCCAAAAGTTATTTATCTTGATCAAAGTAGTTATCTGATTGTTGGGCAATCCACATCCAATTGAAAACATATGGATTGTGACAAGGACCTGGAAGGCCAGCATGGAGGGATATGAAAATTGTTATTATAAACCAGTTGTAGTGACACAGAGTATCTACACAAACAGATAAAACATATTTGGAAAGTGTGTTATAAAAGGTTTTATCAAAGGCTTTGGAAAATAAATGAATTGATTGCCTTTTTTCCCAATCAAAATAGTGGTTGCCATCTAGCTTGGTTTTTTGACTCAAAGGGATAGTGGTTCCATCAACAAGACCAATGCAACTGGGGAAAGCCTTCAGTGTCCATTACTTGAGATATCTCCTTGTGTTCTTCTTTGGTTGTCCAACAATGGACCAAGCAATGGAAAGATAGGATACCAGTCATGACTCTTTTGGTGTATAAGTCAATGGATTCATAACTGACCAAGAATAGATTTTCTAATTGATGAATTGCTGTTCCATTTCAATTTGATCCCAATCTACAAAGAGCACCAGCCAGTTGGATAGCTGGATTGCATTGAGGATTCCAAGAATTTTTCTGGAAAATGTGGTGGTCTCAATCATCTCCAAAAGTTTCATGAATGAAGGAAATAAAGTTCAGAACAATTGCTGGAGGCTTAAGTTGGGGAGTAGGTGAAGCTTTTTCCTTTCATACATAGGGTTGTGGAGAGTTTGTCTTTGTAGAACCATGTATCAATTTTCCAATAGAGAATTCAAAGCTAACCAATTTTATTCCAAATTAGAGTCTGAATCAGAGTCAAATAATAAAAAAAGTTCAGTCAGCTTTTTTGTGTTTTCAACTTGCTGCTGGTTGGTTTGATTGGATATGTTGAGAAAGATGGTTATGTGATGTGGGGGTGATGAGATGATGATGGAATGTATGTGATTGTGATGTAGATTGGAAGCAATGGAGATGTGAAGCAATGGAGAATCAATGGAGATGTGAAGCAATGGAGATGAGATGTGTGTGATGTGTATGAATTTGCTGAGTTGGAGGTGTGGATGTGTGTTTTGCATGCAATGGATTGTGGAAGGATGATAATGGAAGGTTTGATGTTTTTAAACCTGCAATTTTCATGAAACCTGCCATTTTGAAATACATCAGTTAGGGGGTATGTGTATTTCAGAAACCCACCATTAAAAATGGC